>CANUEP010044918.1:0-94991 GCA_947857235.1 Jatropha podagrica | reverse complement strand
TGTCGATTTGGAGGAGGAGGTTCCGAAGCTTTTGCCCTGTAACAATCAGCTCGCAGGCGATTTCATGCCGTTTCCGGCAAGCTCCGCTCAAGGAGAAGGCGTCGATCGATTCGTCTTCTCCTGGTGAACGTTTCCCCTGCGGCGATTGCGGCTGTGGAGTGCTGATGGTGAAACCACCATTGAAGGTGGTGTGAAGGTGACTGTCAAGCTTGATTGGGTTTGTTTGAGGACCGATCTCGCTAAAGCAACACCGAAAATGAAACCTAGGGTGAATTTCGAACATTTTGGTATAGGCCTCGTTGAATTCTGGGCAAGATCAATTTTTCGGCCACCGCATGTGGCGGTGGAGACGGCGGTCCGGTGACCAGCCGGCGGCGGTCCGACGAGGTACCCAAAGAGGCAGAATGCTGCATTGCGCACGCTGAGTCTGAATCCGAACTTCGAATCGCGATCGGTATAATTTATATTTGATTCTCTTAATTTTAATGCGAATACAAATTGAAAACTAAATTAGTAGTGGATTAATTTGCATGGATTAAAATTAAGAAAAACCTGTTAAATTAATTCTGAATTGAATCCTCAAATTGTTAGCGAAGTTATAATTCTGAAAATTCCAAATTAATGGTGAAATCAATTAATTTATGAGAATTGTTGAACGAATGATAAGAAATTGTAGATGGTATACATTTGGAATTGAGGTAGTTTAATTATGGATAAATTATTCCAATAGAGTAAATGTTGATATTGATAAATTGAGAACTCATGAGAATGTTGGATGGGAATTGATTAGATTTGCCCGATAGGGGGGTTGTGTATTGTGATGTGTAATTCAGGCAGTTTAATTTACAAAGGAGATAAAATCTATTGTAGTAAACACTGAATTGTAATAAACACTGAATTGTAATATTAAATAAAGAAATAAATTGATAAAGAAACCAATTAACTAATTAAACACAAATTAATTACATTATATTTATTTGATTTTAGCAACATATTCAGAAATGAAAGTTTAAGTGGTATTTTGAGAATAAGCAAAGTAAAGTAGTTAAAGAATTGTTATTTTGAAATCATATTGTATTTATTTGGTAAAATAATTGAGTATATGAAAATGCATATAAATGAATTTAGAAAATAATATAAAAACTTATTTAAGTGGAATTATAAAACTAATTATTAATTTGATTTGAAAAAATAAAATATAATTTCTAAGAGAAAATCATTTTAATTAAATGATTGTAATTAGTAAACTGAGTGGATTATTTCTTCAATTATTAAAGTAGTAACTAAATCCATAATAATTGATTTACTTTAAAAGTATAAATAATAACATTTGATGAAAGTAGAGTATAAATAGATACCGTGAATAAAACGATAATAAAAGACTAAATATGAAATGTTAATTTGATATTAGGTCGAGGAAGCTCAATAAACTGTTGTGAAAGTCGAGTTGATCTGTGGAAATCAACTTCTTGCTTTTAGGTAAGTAATAATATATAATGTTTTACCAAATTCATTACAGCATAATTTATTTTATGCATTGTGCTTATTATTTCTAAATTCTTGCATACCCAGTATGTGGATGAATGGTTGTACAATGATGAATGCTGTGAATAATTGGTTGTACATGATGATATGTGGTTATTGTGTGGGAGTTGGTATGACGTGAATCACCTGAATTGAGAGCACGGGCATGGTAAGAATACAGTCGGTGGGCCATAACCGGTGGGAGTGGCGCCCCCTTGTGCACTCTGGATGATGACACATGTCATGAAAAAATATTTTCAAAAAGAAAAATATTTTATCTGTTTATGATTTTGTCTGAATGGGGGTGGGCTCCCTGAGTGCACAAGTCGTAGGACCATGAAATCACACTATGTGATTTGATGGATATTAAAGCATGCTTGGGAGAGAGCATGGTCCTGTTAAGGTGATTTCACTGACTAACACCACTTGATATGCATATGGTTGCAGTTGTTTGTGGATGATATGATTGACATTGTGTGAATGGAGAGTGTTCATTCAAAACGCCTTATATAACATTTGTGTGAATGTGTGGGTTTAGTATTATATGTTATTATTCACTGAGTTTTATACTCATCCTCTTTCCCCCCTTATCCCTAATATTGTTTCAGGGGATTGTGAATCATTTGGTAGGATTTGGAGTTTTAGCTTTCGTTTTTTTCAAGGTTATGTAAGAATTGTTTAAATATATAAGATACAATTATCTAGAATTCTTATAATTGTATAGTAGTAGAAAATCCGCAGTTATGTTAAGATTGAATTATTTTAATAATAATGTTAAGCAATTGAAAAATTTTATGGAAATAATTGATATTTGGAGACTATGTGATAGGAATAGTTTGATTATGTTATGACAAATAAATATTGCATGAGAAAATATTTTTATTAAATGGATATGGGCCTAAGATGTGAACAGTCCTTAATATTAAGGCTGAGTCAGAATTGTTAACTCTGATTATAATATGAATAATGTCATTATATGGGCTTACTATTTTGTCAGTCAAATAATAATAGGAATGGATTTTAGATAGTTTAGGCTTACTACGGTCCTCGAGGGCCTTAAACTTACCTAGGTCTTAATGCCGGTCCGACCCATGAAAACGGGTCATGACATTTATCCTCTTAAATCAATTTTCTATTATTTTAATTATTTTTCAAATGATTTTATTGATTTAATTAAAATTTTATATTATTCTGAATCTTTTCATATAATTTTTTAGAATGATAATTATTAAATCGACATGTGTGATATAAATATTATGATAAATCTTATTGCAGTTATTTATCGAATTGTATTGTAACTTAATTGTGATATATTAATTTTTCTTCTCTATGGCTAAAAGTAAAAAAGTGAAGGATAACGATAAGGGAAGCCTAAATATTTAAAAATATGACCAAGATTAATGTACCGTGAGAGTTATAGTTTTCAAGTAATGCTAGAGTTAGAGATTAACTAAAACTAATTAATAAATTGGTGAAAAAAAAATAATACTATATATACAATATCAATTTAGACATTTTTTAAATATATAATATTAAACCCTTTTAAATTTCTTTTTAAATTTTTAAATAAAATATATTTAGATAAATAATTAAGACTTCTTAATCTTACTCCTAGTGAATTTGAATCGATTTGTTAATTTCGTTGGAAGAGTTCATGCAAATCTTCTTTGGTTAAAGAAAATTTCTTGTATTTTACTTGCTTCTATTATTGGGCATATTAATTACTCCTCTTTTTATTTAATATTATTCAATTTGTTACCATGTTTCGTATGAATTGCGGTATAACAGTCCATCAAAATACATATTTTGAAAGATTTTACTCAACCTTTTCAACTTGAGAAATTGTAATGACTAATTTAATTCAATTTTCTAATGACAATCATTTTTTAGCGAGAAAAATTAAATTAAGATATTGCTTCTTTGATTAATAATTGGATGAGAAATTAAAAAAATAAAATTATTAACGTTCATATATAAAGACTTCTTGCAATTATTCAAGAATAATTGAATTGTAATAAAATTACCCGCGCAATGGGCGGGCTTCAATCTAATTATATATAAATATTGATTTAAAGTTGATAGCACAAGATTAGAGATTAAGTGATGATTAATTTTCTTTTTGCATTTATTAAGATTTTAAGAATTTACATTTATATATTAGAGATTGAAGGATTGAGTGTAGAGATTGAATTAAATTTTATTTTGAAATCATTTCATTATAAATAAAATATAATTAAATATATAAATAGTATCATTATAAGTAGCTTGTATGATAAAATTCAATACAAATTAATCAATTTTATTTATTTTAATCTAAATAAAAATTTATATTTTAATATTATATAAATAGTTCAGATAGAATTGAACTTTCAAATTGATCCAGACAATTTAAAAAAATTAAATGAGTATAAATATATAATGAGCATAGTAAACGTGCAAGTTATTTCATAAAAAAGACTAGTATATATAAAAGTACGAATAAGGGAAGCATAAAATTTCTGAAACGCTCCTACTAAGTTTATTGATGGACAAAAATTTCAGTGATAATTTTAATTTTATTGGTTTAAAAGTAAAAAATAGTTTAATTTTGATTTATTATGTTAATTTTTTATTTAAATTTAAGTTTTATTAAAAAATTTAATCTAATTTTTAATAGAATTTTTTCCTGTTTAATCTTATTATAATTTAACTAAAAAATAAAATATTATAATTTGAAAATTTTAATTTAATTGATTAGCTAAATTTCCTGATTGCTATATGTAAGGAAAAAAAAGGATAACTAATGATTGCTATGTAAAGTTATATATAGAAAATTATTATTTAAAAACTTTATATTAACCCTATTATACTACTTTCTATATATATATATAAAATTTTTTTTTTAAGTATTTTGTTTTAAATTTAAGATTGAAAATTTACTTATTCTACTCAATTAGGAATATTAACTTGATTAGGAATAAAAAATTAAATTAAATAGCTCCTTAATTATAGTTTAAGGAATCTATAATAACTAGTCGTTAATCATGCTTCGGGTGTGAAATTTTATATGTTGTTTAAGTAATTATTTTTAAAAAATTTTTAATTTACAATATATAAATTTTAAAAATAATTAAAAAATTTTAATATAAAATATTCATTTGCTTTAACAACCATAATCTACAGTTGTAATAGTGCGTTTGTTAATATTGATAAATATATTAATAACTAAATATAGTTAAGGAACTATTTTAGTTAATTTCTTATTCCTAATTGAGTAGAATAAGCAAAATTTCAAACTTAATTTAAAACAAAATATTTAAAATAATATTTATACTTAATATAATTAATTTATATTACGTACGTGTAGAAAGTAGTATAATATGATTAATATAAAATTTTTAACATAATACTATATATATATATATATATATATATATATAACAACATAATGGGATTAATATTAAAATTTTAAATTATAATATTTTATTTTATTTTTTAGCTAAATTATAATGGGGTTAAACAAGATAATTTTGTATTTAAAATTAGAATAAACTTCCTAATAAAAGTTAGATTCAAATAGAAAATTAATATAAACAATCAAAATTAAATTTTTTTTAATAAATAAAATTAAAATTCTCAATAATATTTTTGTTTATCCATAAATTTAACAAGGACATCTTAAAAACTCAATGTTTTTCATAAAATTAGAATATACTAATCTATTTGTAATGTGTATTGCATGTTAATTATACTCGTTATTTTTACTCGTTTAATTTTTATGTCGTTGCTCACATTGCTTGTTATTTATATTCATTTTTATTTTTAAATATTGAATATTATTTACAATTTTTGTCTTATATTATTCAGATTTTTATAATGTGAAAATAAAATTTCATATGAGGTTATAATGTAAATATAACGGGTAATTAATAAAATAGCAATGTGTATATATATATACATACACTTCCATCTAATTTATATCGTTATTTATTTAAAAGTCTACAATATCACCTAATAATTATATATGTACTATTATACAATATAAATTAATGAATACATTTCGATATATATAAACATACGGATAAAATAATAAAATATATTATGTATATTTTTAAATTAAAATTTTAAACTGTTTATCATTCCACAATATAAATTATAAAAGGTAAAAATTTTAAAAGGCTAAATTATCTATATGTTATTTTGAAAATTTATTTTTAAAAAATATATCCTATCAAATTATAAAAATATTTTAAAAATATATATATTTTTATTTCTCTTGTGAATAAAATATTTTAAATTATAATATAATTAAATATTTAAAAAATAAAATATAAAGTATAAAATTTTTGAATGTCTTATTGCCATATATATATATATATATTAAAAATAAATTGAAACTAAATAAAAATTTTAAATTTTAAATATTAAAATACTTAATTATCTATATTTATTTATTTAAAAAATAATTTTAATAAATTATATCAAATGTGCTAATAAAATATAATTTTTTAATTAACTACAACTGAATTTATTTTAGAATATTCATGCTTCATTAAAGTAGAGATCAATTTTTTTTATTTCTATATTTATATATAATATATAAATTAAAATTAAAATAATAATTAATAATTATAAATACATATATAGAAACTGTTGATAATATTAAATTACATTTACTTGTAACGAATAAAAATTAATTAATATAAATAATATACAATAAACATTTGCAAAAACTAATAAAAATAAAAGTATTCTTTGCATTATTTTATAAAATATAATATAAACTAATTACTATATTTATTTTAATACAATATGAAATTAAATTTTAATGTTATAAAAATCTAAATAGTATAAAAAAACAGAATAGAAACAATATGCAATACGTGTCATAGAAAAATTAATTTATATTAAATCATTAATTTTAAAAGAAAAAGTAATATGATCAAATTATTTTGATTTTATTATAAATTGAAGAAATTAATTATTTCTTCTAAGTTCCGTATAAAATTATTAAACGGAGTTATATTCTGAGATGGAGTGTATATTTCATCTTTAGGTTATGACACTTGTCATACTTTCACTATACATAAAAAAAAATATATTGAATTTTTATTTGTCAATTAAAGAAAAGAAGTTACAGAGGAAATTTATTAATTTAAAAAAAAAAAAACCACGAACACATACGCTCACTCGAGTCCCAAAATTCCAAAACCCACAAACCGCCATATCGCTGATCGTCTTTCTCTATCTCATTGAGTCAGTGAGTAATAATTTGTCTTAAAATACCGAAAAACACAGGCCCAAACCCCCCATATTTACTCTTCCAATCACCCTGTGTTGTGATTTCACCTGGCGACTGATTTAATTTTGGGGTTGGGTGTTTTTGGAATGAAATTGAATTTGAATTGAAATGAACAGAGGAAAGAACAAGTTTGAGACCTTCAACTCCGTCCCTGCGTAGTAAGTGGAGGAACAAATAGAGGAGGAGGAGGAGGAGGAGGAGGAGAGGAGGCGGCGCGTATAGGCTACTATCATGGCGAAGCGCGTGTATGAAGTGTGGAAAGGAAGTAATGTAAGCGCTTTATATGCTCTGATTGGTTTTTGCTTTTTTCGTCTTGAATCTTATAATCCATGGTTGGCCTTTAGCATCTGGGTTTGGTCTAGATTTGCTTTACTTGTTGGCGGGTTTTGTTTGTTCAGAGTGAATTTGGGTTATGCCTTTTGTTTTCTCACTCTTTCTATGCAAGTTTACCACTGTGTTAGTGGTTGTCTGTTTCTTTGCTGAGAAAATGGGGAAAAAACTAGGGGGAAGTTGGGGTTTTAGGTATTCCAACAGATGTTACATTGTTATCTCTGGTTTCATTTCGTTCATTCTTTTTGGGCTTTCTTCAATTTTTTAGTGGTTGATTATTTAAAGCTGAATACATGTGCTTCATTTTATTTTTGTCAATTTCTTCGTTTGGTAAGTGACCGAAGCGTGTCTGATTTATTGCGTTTAAGGGGCTTGTGAACGAGTGAAGCACTGAATGAAGCAGTGGATGGTGAAGTTGTGTGGTTTTGATTTTGTGTTTTGATGTTTGATAAGTCATGCTACTGAATTGGAAACATTAAAGTAGTTATGATGCTTGCTGCTATTCTGTGCTTACTTTTGGCTATTTATTTATTTTTGGTATTCATACATTGCCCGAGTATCTAAAAGCATATAGCCTAAAAGCGAGTTTATACTTCTTTCTCTCAATGATTATATGACAGGATGTTGAGATGATTCTCTTTGACTTCTTTTTAATTCGGAAATTTAAAAAATTAAAGAAGTTCTATAACATAGGTATGACTTCTGGTGCTATTATCAATAGTATCTGCGATGTTCTGTGCATGCATGCATGTGGGCACATACAAAATCAATTAATGGCTATATACTAAAATGAAATGGCCTTTCGTTTCACTAATCTAGGCATGGCTCTTATAGATGTGATAGATACATGATCAATTCAATGGAATGATTGAACCAGTTTATTGCTTTCTAGACTCCAGGTTCATTGTCTTAACCTGTTACTGTGTTTTAGACTCTAGATTCATGCTCTCAACAATCGAGTAATAGTAATGTCATAATGGTGGATGGAGTTACAGTGCATATTTGATGATGATGCAAGCCTGATAGGATATACCATGCTTGACAAAACAGCGTTTCTTCAGTTTGAATTTTGAAATGCTGCACCATCTTGGCTTAGGAATTGAGGTATTGTGTTTGGAATAAAATTGCTGAGGGAAGAGATAGGACAGTTTTATTAAAGTTTAAGGTGATATTGCAATAAAGAAAAAAAAAATAGTGCTCTCTCTAGTTCGAGGCAAGTAGCGTAATTGCAGGATGCCATTAGCAACAAGCATTGTAAGACAAGATATTTGGTATGGATTAGACATTTTTCCTCCATATTTTGTACATAAATATTATAACAATTAAACATGATCAGGACCTACAAATATGAAATAAAGAGATCATGAAAAATTCTAGCATCTTGTCTAAGTTTATTGACCATAGTCTTTTCTTTTGTTTCTCTTCTTCTTAGGAACTTCCAATAAAATAGTCTTGGTTGATTTATGATAATATGCAGAACTAAAGACTTATTCCTTTGGCATACCTGTGATAACATGACTGCTACGAAAGAGAAAGAAATATTTTTATTTTTAGTTTTTTGTTCTAGTCAGATGGAGGCATGGAGCTACATTAGATGGGCATATCAATGAGTTAGCTTGTTAGTTGTGTGTATTCTGGGATTCTTGCGTCGTGTAACGAGTTGAAAGGAAAATGTATATCGAAGTGTCTTAGGCTTTTCTCTTTCTTTATGCATTTTTATCTTTCTGGTATCATGTTGTTTTTTGGAAAATGATCTTGGCTTATACAGCTTGTATTCTTCAAACAAATGGTTTTCTTTCTGTTAGTAGCGGATAAGTGAGCCTTGTGTTTTGAGATTTATTATAATGTATTCTGCTGTTTAATAGATTAGCATGGTCTCTATGATAGTTTAGAATTACAATTTAAATGATATTTTACCAACTTATATTTACATAAGGTCTTATTCATCAAGAAAATGCAAATAATACAAGAATTCTTGGGTTGAAATCTGATATTTGACATGCTATATAATGCATGCCTGAATCTTATATGTTGTTATTGATAATATTGTAACTGTAGATGACAAATTATATGAATCAAGGGTAAAGTTGTTCTTATTGTTGTTTGTTAAAGTTTAGAACTGAAACATTGGCACTGAATTATATGAATTTTATATAATACATTCCATGAAAGCATATGCCTTGTCTTGGTGATTAGGCTTTGTGATTTGAATTTATGGTTCTGCATGGTCCTGCAAATTCGTGAATGAAAAATATCAGGGCTGGACCAGATCTCAGTCCTAAGACAATTCAAGGACTAGAACCATCTGAACTTTTAAAGAATCATAACCAATTTGTTCTTGAAAACTAGGTCCAATTCAGTTTGATGATTTAGTTCTTTCTGTTTCTTTGGTTCTGGTGTATTTAATAACTAATAATAATTAACTCTTTTACCTTTTTTTTTATAATCAATAGATTATGTATTGGAATTACAACAAAAAGAAAAAAATGAAGGAAACTCATTTTAAAATTAATTTACAAGCAGAGAATACATTTAAGTATGATAATAAATTCAAAATTAAGCTAATGGTTATTTTTCTGTTCTTATTTAATATACTTTTATTCGTAATCATATTATATAATATAAATGCATATTATACTTTTATTCATATGTATATCAATGGAATATATTCTCGATCGGTTCCTCCATTGGATGGAATACAAGAACAAGCCACACTCGTTGACAGATGTAAACCGGATTAGTAAGTTATCTTACCTGATTAGTAAGTTATCTAATCTTCCTTACTTGCTAGTATTTGATTTTTCCTATTAAATTATCCATTTTGAGGGCAGTTTTTGGTACATCCAAAGCATTTCTCTCAAAGATAAATGTATCTAATGTTTTTCTCTCTAATGAAGGTTGTCTTTAGTTATTCATTTAATTTAGATCATATAGCTAAATTCATATTTGGGATAATTGAGATTCAACATACAGAAAAATGTCAGAAGGTACCCATGACAACTTTTCATGTTTCTGCTGCCATTCAATCAGTTGGAGTCGTTCAAATTTTCAGATCATAATGATAGCTAGACAATAAAGCTTGCTTTACTTGGCATACGTAAAACTCTTGTTGTCTTCCATGTGCGCTGTAGCTCTTTATAGTGCTTTCCTTGCAAAGTATTTTGAACTTTGATTTTGTAATGCTGCCTGCTTTTTTTTGCCTAATCAAACTCTAAATTTATCATACTGTAGAAATTTAGGGTTTTCTTCTCAGTGGTTTTCAACAGAACAATCACCAAATTTTTGTTGCATATAAGAGGACTTATTGAGGCACTTTCCAATATTTACTCCCCATGGTCTAGATCAGTGGATTACTCTCTTCTGTTTCTTGCTCTATTTGGAATCAGATTATTTGGTATTTTTGACGAGTAAAGGGTATATGATAAAGTCTTTTGCTGTTTTTGTGCTTTATATTGTGCATTGAGATGGTATATTAAATAGATAAGTACATAATGTTTAAACTTGCATTAAATTAATATAAAAACATAAATATATAGATAAACCCTGAGCATATGTTGAATAAAATAGAAAAAAAAGTTAATTTATTTCAATTTAATTTTTATAAGGATAATGACGTGTCTGTTATTTTTTATTGGGGAATTTTGAAATATAAATTCATTATTTTTGGCTATGGGACTAAATAGCTTGTCCATTGGAGAGGCAGGAAAAGGACCAGATAGGAAAAGGATCGGCTTTCTCTCCTTTCGTATCCAATTGGTTCACTAATTAAGAAGATTGTGATGTCTTACTGGGTTTAATCTATTGAAACAAACACAACTTTATGTACAAGTTGTTTCGAATTTGTATCAAGGCCATGCATAATGAGACTACAGATGTGGTAGATGCTCATCTATTAAATAATTTGACTTACAGCTTATTACAAGAGTGCAATGCTGAAAGAGCATGTTTTTGTTCAGCTTATTTAGTTATTTTGCTAATAATGGCCAGATAGGCTTCTACTGTCAATGGATTATAGCAATTCTATAAGCTTACCTGCTTAACTCTGAAGTCCTATGATAACGGTTTTGACGTCTCTCTCTGTGCTTATTGTCTGTCCCTTCCTCCTTCTCTTTCTGTGAGGCTATCTCCTTCAATAAACAAAAAGAAAAGTTTTTTTTTTTTTTTTTTCTTTTGACCAATGAAGACTATTTACTTTGACATTTTCTCGGCATCTGACTGTCTCTTGTGTTCATATTTTACAGAAGTTCATCCTTGGTGGGAGGTTGATATTTGGACCTGATGCTCGGTCATTAATTGTCACATTATTGCTGATCATTGTTCCAGTAGTAATCTTTTGTGTATTTGTCGCGAGGCATCTTCGACATGCATTTTCTCCACATAATGCAGGATACGCAGTTCTAGTGGTAGCCATTGTCTTCACTATCTATGTAAGTTCGCTAAACTGCATGCAACTTGATTGTTGGTGTTTATTCTAGGAGTCTACAGGAACACCATGTACTTGAATAAGTCTACTTATGGATAGGATGATAATCTGGGAACTGAACCTTTGTTATCACTAACCAGTGTCCAATAACTTTGAGGTCCATTCTGATATTTTGACATGTGTGGCTAATCTTTTGTTATTGAAGCATGCTTGCAGTCATTTTATGATATATATTTTTATAATTTTAGTAATTCACTTGCGTATGATTCTTCAGCCCAAAATATGCATGTTGAAGCAACAAGTGGCCATCCACCTTGTATTTGGTGGGGCTTGGCTTCTTTTGAGCCAGGTGAGAGACTATGACCTTTGATGATGACTGGTGAGATGACCATACGTCATCCAATTAACATTAGTATTTCTCTTAAGGTGAATTTTAGGACTAAATAAATATTTTGAATCTCAAAAAGGATACGCATATCCATCAGGTTCAGGACTGATCCCTAATAATGAGTCAGATCTCACCAAATCCATTTTATCCCTTTTAAATTTTTCCGTATACTTTATATCCTTAGATTGTTTTTTCCTTCACAATCGAAGACCCTGACTGTTTTAAACCAACTTAGCTCATTCAAATAATCTAATTTATTGGACTAAAATAACCTCAGACCTATACATATTTTAGAAAACCTTGTATTTTTCTTTTAATATCTACACATCCTATAAACTTATATCTTATCTATTGAATTGCAAAGTTAAAAATTTCATGCCTATACATTCAGCGTTTTTCTAAATTATCACCTACTTAGACTCTAGATTCATGGTTCGCCTCAAAACATTTAATATTTATTAATCTGATAAGTAAAAATTCACTTTAGATTATTAATATTCACAGAAACTTGTGTTTTATCTTCTTCTTCTTCTTTTTAAGTTATTTTAATGCATTAGTCCTAATGGTAATATTTTGATTTGAAGGGTTAAAAAAGATCTTTTGCATGAAGTACTGTTGGATTTGATGAAATAAAAAGAAGGTTTTTCAGATGAAGTTTGATAACATTTTCAAGCGATTGAAAATTTGATGGTATTTTGGTCTGGTAGTTTAATTTGTTTGATGGTGTTAACTGTATTTAAAGCTGAGAGTTCGGGTCAAAGGAACTCAATTCTTTGGTTTGATTATGGACGAATGGTTTGATATTTTTTAATGGTTGATGAATTTTTGTTGACAAGGAAGAGGTAGACCTATAACCATATGGAGAGAAATTGTTTCAAAAGATCTGCTGTTTCTGGATATTAGTGAGTGACTATGAAAAGTGCAAAATGGAAACATAAAATTTATATAGCTGACCTCAACTAGATTGGAATTAAAGCTTAGTATTTGTTGTTACTGCATAATGTCTGTACCCAATTTTTAACTAGCAAAACTTGAAGTTATAATCTTGGTTTTTTGCTCGCAATCGTTATGTTCTAGTAGAATGTGCTTGAGGCTTCTGCTATTGGTTTATGGTATTTTTTTCGTTACTTTTTTTTTTATTTGTGAATTTTATATAGTTTGTATTCCAATTGAGGTGCTTACTGATAGATGGCTTCTCAAGTGAAGGTCCATTGATCTCCATTGCTAACCATGTTCATTATAGTTAGGGTAGTCTATATATTTTCATTTATTTTCCTATTCTAATTTATAATCCCCACTGGTTATCTGGTGTTTGTTTTAATCCTCTGTTGATTTGGACAGGTGCTGGTTCTTCTCTTTCTAACATCAGCCCGGGACCCTGGTGTTATTCCACGTAATTCCCATCCACCAGAAGAAGAGTTCCGCTATGATACTTCTATTTCAGCTGAGATTGGAGGAAGACAAACACCAAGTCTTCAGTTCCCTCGGACAAAGGAAGTTATGGTTAATGGGATTCCTGTTCGAGTGAAGTATTGTGACACGTGCATGCTTTACCGGCCTCCCCGTTGCTCACATTGTTCCATTTGTAACAACTGTGTGGAACGATTTGATCATCATTGCCCTTGGGTGGGCCAATGCATTGGTTTGGTATGCTGTTTGTATACCGTTTTTGTTTCTTTTTTTGGGTTCTCAATCAACTACATAGTTTTGACTCTATCTGCAGTAGTGATTCTTCATATTTGTCCTGATTCTGATGATATGTGCAGCGCAACTACCGTTACTTCTTCATGTTCGTTTCGTCATCAACTCTTCTTTGTATCTATGTGTTCGCCATGTCAGCCGTGTACATTAAAATTTTAATGGATGATTATCAAAGCACAGTCTGGAGGGCAATGAAAGAATCGCCTGCATCTGTCATTCTGATGGCCTATTGTTTTATATCCCTCTGGTTTGTGGGTGGACTTACTGGCTTCCATTTGTACCTCATTGGCACAAACCAGGTCAGTTCTCTTGTTTGGATTATTATGGGGTTGATCTAAATGTAATGAGTTTGATTTATATTTAGAAAAATATGTGATAGGATTCTGGTATAGGTCTTGTCCTTTTATTGTCTGTCAGCGTCAATATCAATCTTTTGGATTCTGAGGTCACAACAATCTAATACAAATGAAAGAAGTTTGCAATATAAAAATTTTCACCATTGACGGACCTGGTAAATCCATTGAAGCATTAAACTAATGAAAGAGACATTTGTTAGCAGTACAACTTCAATACCAGAGATATTCTCATCATAGTAATCATACATACATCTGATACTTATCGTACAACTTCAAATGCAATGGACTAAAATGTAATTAATCCCAGAAAAGATTAAATGTGAAAGACTTTCTTCAAGGAATTATGTTGAAATGATTAGTTATTTTCCATCATGGCATGGGGATCTTTGCACACCCTAAACATTGTAGTTCTTTTCTTAATGAGATGATGCCATTCTATGCCTGCTCTACACTAGTTAAAAACTGTTTTTACTTCTTATCCAGACTACCTATGAAAATTTCCGGTACAGAGCAGACAACAGGATCAATGTGTACAACTTGGGTTGTGTTGATAATTTTCTTGAAGTATTTTGCACCAAGGTTAAGCCCTCGAAGAACAACTTTCGGGCTTTTGTTCAAGAGGAGGTACCAAGGCCCACTTTGCTCAGCACTCGGGAAGCGGAAGCAGGAGCAGGAGTAGGAGCAGGAGCAGAAGATTTAGGGGGGGATCCACGTACAAAGGTCGAAGATGATCTGGAGATTGGTGAAGATCTATTGAAAATCTCCCAACGACGTAACATTGAAGAAATTGATGAGGACATACGCAGCAGAGGGAGTAATGGGCCTCCACATAACACCTCAGAAATGGAGTCGGTTCTGAATTCAGATCATCGAGCCCCCACAATTCGACCAGACACTCGACACTCCAGTTGGGGAAGGAGAAGTGGGAGCTGGGAAATTGCTGCAGAGGTCCTTGCCAATTCTAATGTCACTGAAAGCAGAAGTCATGTCACCCCGAAGGAAACGCGGCAATGATGATAGGTAGTTCTGTTTATCTGCTGATCTTAGACTAGTATCTACATGGGCGATTGAAATTGTTTTTGGTGCTCTCTTCCTGTTCTTGAAGGAAGTTGCTTTTGATTAGATACCTAAAATTATCTAGTGGGAACTGAAAACTGTTCCCGGTTTTTAGGCATGAGGGCTAATGTTGTCTTTTCGCTGGGGTTGCGGTCAATAGGAATGTGTTTGTAATTGTTTTGAGGAGCTAAGAGGACACTTTTTTTTTTTTTTTCCTGGTTCTTCTAAATTCTTAGACACCTATCACCTTGGATTGAATCTGTAGTGCTGGCTTTATTCTTTGTGTAAATAATTACTAAATGACTTGAAACTGTTCCCATCATTTTGGTGTGGTGAACTCTTTGTTCTCTGGTGATTTTCTCTTCGACATGCTCCTTATTGTAACTGAGAGTCTTCTTTCTATTAATTGAAATGCATTTATTAGTTGCACAAGTAATTCAAAGAAAAAAAAAATCATCCTTCAATCATTCTAAAGATTGATAATATCTTGTCTAGCATTCCTTGTTGGAATTTATTTTGATATATGTTTTTCTAATGCATGTCTAAAATACTCTCGTAGTAATAAAAAATTGATTTGATCCATCTATAGCATCTATAGGCACATAGATCGAATTTAGACAAGTCAATATTGTAAATTAAATATTTTTATGTCAGTTTTTCATATGATTTCAGTAATCAAACGCTTCTACAAGGGTGTTTAACAATAGGATTCAACAATTGAAATTAATTTTTGAACACTTATTAAATTTTAATCATTAAATTATTTTTACTTCTAGTAAGTTGATATGGGACACAATTTCAATCTTGTCGATATAGCTATTGTTACAAAAAAGTAACACGTAGTAAGTGTATGCTTGATTAAATTGAAGTTTTGATATCATGATTCTCAATTGGGAAAAAATGATTATAAAATAAATTTTAATTATTATTGTAATAAATTATAGTTTAAAAACCTCTCATTTTAAATCTCAAGTTTTAATTATGTATTATTTTAGAAAATTAAATTTAATATATTTTTTTGAAGGATTAAAATTGAAAAGTCTGCCAATAAATTCAAAGATGAAGGAAGGGACATTAAAATTATAGGATAATACTTGCATTGCATAAATATAGTAAAGAAAAAAGAAAAAGACATTATGAAATCACATATTCATAGTTTAAATTTTGTTTTGATAAGCTTTTGCTCTATTTGGCTTTATTTCTACCTTTATGCTTATCTTTCTTCTGTATTGTCTTAGGACAGAATTTGACCATCTGGGTTCACTACACGTGTCCCTCTTTCTTCTTAGTTTGTTTGTTTTCTTCTATAAATGGTTCCTGTTTGCTCTAATTTTACCCTCTAAGATTTAATGTTTCGATTGAACCAGTTGATGTGGGAATCCTTCGGCTAATTATTTGTTTATTTTGGAAGAAATCAATGATGGGTTTCACTCGTTTCTTTTAATCATTAATAGAGAAGTATAAAATTCAAAAAATATAAATGTATAATACAATAAATTTTATACTAATTTGATGCATATTATATGCAATAATCTAATGGTAAATATATATATATATGAGCATAAATTCAAATTCGAATATCTATTTTTGATATTAAAAAAAAATATTAATTTGATACTACCTTAGTAGTAACGTTTCTATTCAACTAATTTATTTATTACTTTTTTTTGTGACTTTGGATTTATTTTAAACTGAATGACGACAATTTTGAAAAAGTTTTGATTTTTTTCCCGATGAAAATCAAAATTGAATCATATTTTTTAAAAATCAAATTAATTAAATAAGTTGACTTCCCTCAATTTAACAAGCAAAGTTCCATTTCTTTTTAATTTTAAAATATTTTTTATTCTTTGATAAATATAGTATTATCATATTATATTGCATTACCATATAAATATGTATATATTTCCATATAATACGTATATATTACCATATTATATTATCATACAATATGTATATATTTATTTGTTTTTTATTAAATGAACAAAATAATTTGGTAATATTTTCATTCCCAAAAATTACTATAATTGGGTCTTTTTCATTCTTAAATATAAATAATATAAAAGAAAATATGGAGTTGAAAATTTTATTTATTAATTTAATATTTATGCCATGTTTGGAGAATTTTTGGGAAGTAATAAAAATATTAAATTATTAATTAGCAAATTTATTTCAAAAATTAAAATTTAATATGTATGATATTATTAAGATGATGAAGATCAAATCATATCAAAATAATTTTATCTTTCAAATCATAATAACATTCCTTCCATATTAAACTTATTTATCATGGCTATAAGTAACCTCTCAAAATCAAACGAAACCAGAAAAACCCTAAAACCAGAAAAACCATGGATTTCACAAGCAAATACCAACTGCTATTCCGTACAGCCATTTTCATGCTCTTTATTTCTAATTTAAGAGCAAAAGGTTCTCCATCAAAATTGGTTCAAGACATTTGCAGTGAAACACAGAAACTCTCACAAACAAAGTTTGAAGATTGTGTTAATGCTCTTGAGATAGACCCAAAAACTAACTCTGCAGATCTCAAAACTCTTGCCCATATTAGTCTCCAATTAGGGATTTCTAAGGCCACAGATACCAACAATTTTATTGGAAATCTTCTTAAAGGCAATAAAAATCCTGGTTTGCAAAAGCCTCTCAAGACTTGCTTGTTTTGGTATCAAGCAGTGATCGCTTCATTTAAAAGCGCTGATAAAGAAATAGAAGAAGATCCTCTTACTGCTAATTACGATGCCAAAATTGCTGGCGATGACGTTAATCAATGTGAAGATGAATTGACAAGAGAAAAAGCTCGAGTCCCATCCATCACTACTAGAAATAATTTGGTTCGACTTTATAGTTTTATTTCATTTGTTATCACTGATCGTCTTTGATTCGAATCGGGCCAGGCACGATAAATAAAATAATATATTTTAACTTAATTTACTTTTGTTTTTAGCCCTCACTCTCAGTTCCTTTCTTAAAAAAAAAAAATGTCGGTTTTGGAAACTGAAGCTATATAATGTAATTATATCATAATAATAAATCATATTTTATGGTAATATAAATATAATATAATATGGTAATACTATTTGAAGGATATTATATATTAAGTACAGTAAGAATATAATATCTTTAATGAATTTAATTTTATTGGTTGAAAAAATAAAAATAATTTTCTTGATTAGTTATAATATTTTTATAGAAGATGAATATTAAATATGGCAAGAATATAATATATTTAATTATTAATTTAATAAATTTTTAATTGATTGATTATAATTATTTCTTATAAATAATTAAAAAATAGAATTTATTGTTAGGTATAAAATAAAAAATAAAATTCTCTAAAAATATTTATTTAATATAAATTATGAAATAACACGTTGTATTAGCAAAATACATAATACACTGGAAGAATTTTTTTCTTAAAAAAAAGAAACCATAAAGATTAGTGTTGAGAATAAGCAATAAATCTCCAATGCTTGTAAAATAGCAAGCACTTTAGGTTGATTTGAATCAATGACATTAGTGTTTTGGTAAAACATGCAAAGAACAAAGTCATTTGAATCCCTTCGATATCTATTGGGCCTAGTTTTTCTTTGACGAACCATCCACTCTGAATTTAAGGAAACCTTTTACAGATTTTTCCCAGTAAACAGAGTTGTTGGAGTACCTATTTTTAATCTGAGGGAGGCAGAAGCTATTATTGACCAAACTCAGAAAACACAATCAATCACTTGCAGTGGGAGAAAGATTTAAAGTTTTAGCCTTAATGAATTCAAAACTTCTCATTGGTATTTTGTTAAGAAGGCTTCCAAGGGAAGAGTGAGACTTTTGGCGGCAAAAAAGAATTCTGAAGAAATTTTAAATTAAAATTGGAATGTTGATTATCCATCTCTTTTTCTTCAAGAAGAGAATACAAGTTTTTCAAAGAAAATATACCTTTTTTTGTGGAAAGCACAAACGATTCTATCCTCTGCATCAGGACAAACAGAACTTAAAAGCTTATTGGAATCGTCAAATTCATAAGGTCTCTTACAGTCTTGAACACCGAGACCCATCTAATTTTGCCTTTGAGAAGCCTTTCGCCTCCAATACCTTTACCGCACAGGAACTGTCTTTGAACAACACTCTTGATCTTGTTTGTAACACCATATGGTGCTTTGAAAATAGACATATAGTAGAGAGGTAGAGAGGACAAAACAGACGGGTGAAACAAGCTTGTTGTCAAATATATTATTAATAAAAAGAAAAGTCTGGAAACAAGTATAATAGATCCAATTATCATTTTGATCCCCGATGAAACTCAAAAACACTAATTAGGACTCTTATTTCAAAATTTTAATCATATAATCCTCGGCTTTATAATCTAAATTCATTAGTTATCTGAAAATATGTAGTGTAAGTAAATATATGTATTGTTAAACCTATTATGATATCATATGCTACAGAATAAATTATTGTCTGTTGTTCTGATACCATTCTACAATGTTGCCTGAACACCGCCGAATTCTCTGGCAGCTCTTCCAAATCGACAAACAACAATTCATCCTCTTCTCTCATCTGGAAATACATCGTTGTTTCTACCTCTGTCGTGCTACCCCCATCTGTAAAAATGGGGCTTTTCAGGATAGTGGAAGAGCTGGTTTTCAATGCCTTCAAACTAGTCAAATTAATTTGTACTTATAAGTGACTCGTCAACCTTTCCTCAAGCTCGGGTTTGAATTCTTGTTCTGAGTTTTCTTTTCTATAGTTTGATCAGTTACTACAGTGTGTACACATTGGAAATAAACAATGAAGCAACCAAATCGAAAATCTACCAATCACCACCAAGCTAACACTAGCTGTGAACATCTTTTTTTTTTTTTTTTTCGAACAACAAAGAACAAAAGTAAGATTTTATTAGGGAAGAAGAAGAGAAAAGGTAGGAAAAACTCCACAGCATCAGGAACAATATTCAAACTATCAGACTGTTCCATTTCACGCATTGAATCTAAACCTAGAGTGCAAAGAAAAAATCTCTTTACAAGAATCAAACAAAAACAGAACGGAAAATAGAAAAGACAGAAGCAAATGTGGCCTGAGGATAAAGACTATATTAGTCTACTTTTCATGAGAGAGGAAAAGAATAGTTCAAGCTATTACAAAGTTAATTAAGCCAAGCTAAAATTAGCTATGAACAATGCCGCGGATAGTCAATTTTTTCAAAAAAAAGATATTTAATTAATAATAAATAGGATGTTTGATTTATAATTTTTTATAATATTATTTTAAATTATTGTTAATTTAAAACATAAAATTTTCATTTATTTTTAGTACATATATTTCATTTAACGTTTATGTATTTAGTTAAGAAAAAAAAAATCAATTTATGTAGATATAATTTAATAATAATATGATTTAATTTTATACTATATTTATATTTGTCAATTCAAAATCTTGCATTTAAATTTGGCAAAATCTATTATTTCGATTTATTAAATATTTCATTTGCATGAATTTATAATTATTTCAATCCAAATTTATTATTTAAGAATTCACTATTAAAATTGAAAAAAAAAATTAATACACGCATATGCATTATTACGCATCCAAATTCACATGCAACATCATTTTTTTCTTTTTTTTATTTATTCGAACTAAATTTTATTATATGAAGCTTATTAATATTATATTTTGATTTTTATGTTTATATAAGATGAACATTATTAATTTTAAAATAATACGAATTTGATCATATAAATTTCTATTTAATTTAATTTAATTTTTTAATAAAATTTAATGATGTTCAATTTTAATAAAATAAAACGAATTTTGTATATTTTTATATAAATAGTATATATTTGTATGCTTGAGATATAAAGATAAATTTAATTTTGAAACAAATCAACTAATATTTATTATTATATCCATTATTGTGAAACTTTTAAATATAATTTTTTTTATTATTTGAAATATATTTAATTTATTATAATAATTTTTAAAAAATTATATTTGTGAATAATGACTCCATCTAAATAAATAAAATAAAAAAATAAAAATTTTAATATATTATAATCAAAATATTTTAACTAAAATTTACTGAGCTGTTGAATTTTATTTTGAAAAAATTATTTATAAAAATTGTTTTTGACTTAAACTCAAGAAATAAAAAGATTGGAGAAGAAAAAAAAATGAAAGAAAAGCAAAAAGAAATGAACTAAATGAAAAATGAGCAAAAATGTCATTATAGGAAAGGAGATTTGTTAAATGTTGTGATATACTATTTTTATGAAAAGAGGACAAAAATATCATTATAGAAAAGGAGATCGGTTAAATGAGTAATATATTATTTTTGTAAAAAAAAAAAAAAGGCAAAAATGTCATTATAGAAAAGGAGATTGGTTAAATGGGTAACATAGTATCCTGTCAATAGTAATTTTGGGTTGAATTTTAGTGTATATATATAATATTAATTTGATTGTTCTGATTTAACTAACAAAACCAATATAAATAGAATAAATTGAAATTTTTAATTGAATCTATTAATGCAAATAATTAAATCAAATAAAATTAGTCTGATTTGATTAACACAATATGATTTTTAGCTATTTCTAATATTTATTTGACACAATAAAAACTGAATTAAACAAAAAAATATTTTTGTTAATAAGATAAACAGAAGTTAATATATTAAAAATTAGATCAAATCAATTTGGATTGATTCAATGAGCTGGATGGAATGCCATAATTTTTGTATAAAATACATAAGTAAGTAAATAAATGCGTTGCCCTTTTTCTTTGCTCATGGCCACTAATATATGAAGAGTTGTTCGCCAATATAAAAGCTTTTAGTTGTTTTATTAATTATAAAATAACTTAAATTTTTATTATAAAATATATTATATTATAAATATATTATAAAAGAAGTAGAATGAAGCTAATCCCACATTGGGTAAAAATAAGCTTTCCAGAGACTAGATAAGGAAGTTGAAGAGCCACTCAGGTCACGACCTTACTTGAACAGGATCTGTTCTATAGGATCGTACATCTGTATCCTTTAGCACAAAGGAGACAGGAACCCAACCCTGGTGGATGAATTGAGACCATGCGATCAGAGCGTGATTAATAGCTTGATGGCCCCTCGGGTCCATTGTGGCTGTAGAGGATCGTTTCCAGTCAGCTTAGCTGTATGGAATGGTCGCATGGTTGTCTGACAGGTTCGCAACTTTTTTATATTACTGTGTGTTTTTTTTTTTTAATTTTAACGTAATTAAAAATCTATTTGAAGTTATATCCCATCAATTTAATAGAAAGGAATTGGTATGAATACTATTATTTTTGTAAGAAACAAATCTACTATTTTGATTCCTTTATTCTCCTTCAACAATGGAGGAAGATCCAGACTCTCTCCTTCACAGTAGAGTATTTATAGCAAATTGAATTTATTATTCATACTCATTAAATTCGAATCAATTAATGAATTATTTATGTTTAAGATTAATTTGAATGCTCACCCTAATAAATCTATTAAAAGCAAATTAGAATAACAATCATATGCTACATTTAGTAATTTACTAATATATTTTTTTATCTTTTTGGGGTTACAATTGTTGTAAAACTAATGACCAAATGATAATTACAAGGTTCTAAAATTAGGGTTATTCACCTATAAAATAAAGAAAAAGTCTAAACCCATTAACAAAATCACGCCACACACACTAAAAACCCTGGAGACTGTTTCCTTTATTTAGGGCAATGGATTCTCAAGGGATCATTTGGATTTTTTCCACAATTTTTCTGTGTCTCCTGTTGCATTTTCCTTTTCAAATAGAGCCAACATCTAGAAATCAATTATTGAATGATGTATGTCATCAAAGTCAAGATGACAAAACTTGCATGAAAGCTCTGAAATCAGATCCCAAAATACGCACAGTTTCAAATTTAAAGGGCTTAACAAATGTTGCCCTAGGAGAAGCAAGAGAAGAATCAGTTGCTGAAAAAAAGTTCTTTAGCTCTCTCAAAGATAGCTCTGACCCAAAAGTGAAGAAAGCTCTTAAGGAATGTGCAAAGTATTTTGGTGAAGCTAAGTCTATGCTTAATCTCGACGGACTTGAAGGTGACACCGCCAGTTTAGATGTTCATTATGCTCTTGATAGCGTCGAGCAATGCGAAAATGCATTAAAAGATGCCAATGTTCATATCGGAGCAATTGCTCCTGCTATTAAGAGATGGAAGGATTCTTATAATATTGCTTATGCAGCCGTAGTAGCTACTGAAAATTCACAAACTAATACTTGATTATAATCTTGCAATTAATGCGATCAATTCAATATTAAGTATGATTAATTAACTGATGTTGTCAGAATCTACTATTTACTGTATAGATTGGGACAGGAAAATTAACAAAAACCTGAAATGTAACTGCATGATCATGCTATATAATACTTACTTAATGTAAATAGCATTCATAAAACGACTTTTCAAAATCCTTCTTTTTCGGAAAGATTTCGAAATTTTTCTTATTAACCCTTCTAACTTTAACTTCTAGATTTTAAAATTTATGATATGTATACATCAAAAAATATTTCCATGAGAAATCAATATGATTTAGCTTTTCTCCTCAATTTCTATTTTTCTTTCCTTGTTCATCGATTAAATTTAAAATCAAATACAACTTTTATTAATTTTTATTTGCAATTTGCTTAAAATAAAATTGAATTTAGATGGATTTTATATTGTTATAATTAATTTATGTGCTTCGGATTCCCTCAATTGTGCAAGTCAAATAAATTAGGGCCATAATATTATTTCTTTTCCTTTAAGGTCAAGAAAAATTTGTTGATATAATTTTCCTTTTTCTTTAATTCATTCGGAGACTTAATCGGCCAAATAACACCGTGAGCTATATGATTCGATAACCCATTTTTTGCTTTACTAAATTGATGTAATCGTGAAAATTCAAGTTCAAAACCTTCTGCTAATCACATGGATGAGAAGGTGAATCAGATAGGACTCGTTTTTATTATAATTTATAATAAAGACCAACCAAAAATAATTTATTAAAAAGACCAAGGATTTATACACTAAACAAAATTTATAGAAGCCAAGGGGAGGTGGCTCTCAGGCCCCCCCCCTCCCTTCGTCAATGGAGACATGTTAATGTTTTAATAATTATTAAAACTTCATTTCCATTGTTTGACATTTTAAGAATTCAATCAACAAAAATCATTTTGTCATTTTTTACACTAAACTCATATAATAATATTAACAAATTTCTTTTATTTAATGGACAATCAAAAAAATAATTTTGAAACTTTTTAAATATTTTGAGATATTAAAAAAAAGAATAATAAGTAAATAAAATGGGGTAAATGAAATATTTATAATAATGATATTACTCCCACAAAAAGTTTATTACGATTTGGGTGAAACTGTCAAATATAATTTTTTGTTGTTTGAACAATTCGTTCATAGTGCACTGTGCTAAAACAGAAACTCCAACAAACTTTCTATATTAAGCTTGATTTTCTCCTATAAAATACTTTGAAAGCCAAAACCCCTCAGAAAAAATAAAAAGCCAATAAACCTTCTAAGGCAATTAAAAATGGATTTTCGATTCTTCCTCTTCTTTTCCAACATGATTTTCTTGTGTCTCTTTCTCAATTTTCCCTTAAAAGCAGAGGCAAAAACTCCATTTTCTGCACATCAAAACAAGTTATTACTAGAAGTTTGCAAGCAAAGTGAGCAATTCAAGTTCTGCATGCACCTCTTGCAATCCAAATCAAGAATATCGTCAGCGAAAAATATAACCACTGTCGCAAATTTTGCCCTATCATTGACAAGAAAGAAATCCGTTATTACCCGTAATTTCTTTAACAAGCTTGATGGAGCAAAGAAGAACGTCGTGTTTGAGGAATGCGCAAATTATTTTAACGAAACAATTGGAATGCTTAATTTAGATGGACTTGAAGGAGGCACTGCAAGTTTAGATGTTCATTATGCTCTAGATAATTGTGAGTACTGTGAAAATGATTTGGCTTCGGCTAAGATTCATAGTAAATCAATTTCTGCTCAAATAAATCAGTGGAAGAAATACTTTTATGTTGCATTTGCAACTGTTGTTGTTCTTGAAGATGAAACTCCTACAGAACCTTAGTTATGACATGATGATCATAGATTTTTCAATGTCTGATCTTCATTATGTATTTCTTATTTGCTATTATTATCAATAAATTTAGAAAAGTTCCTTCTCTGTTCATCTGTTTTCTTATTTTATTTTTTATTAGTATTTATTTTAGTTGCTTTTTCACTACAAAATCATATTTATGGTGTCAGCAAAATTACTTTTTGACATTTAATAACCACTTAATGGAAAAAATAACGATTGGACCTTACAGTATAACAGAGTTATAATGTCTAATATAATTTTAAAAATTGAGTTCCTTATCAGTGTATTTGAGCAAAACTTAGGGATTATATAGTAATTACATTAAAATTCTATCTAATGAGAAAATTGAATATTAGTAGTATAAAATATTTTTTTGGGCCTGGATGGATTAGGCTCTCAAAGCTTGAGTTATGAGCCCAGGCCTTGACTTTATAGAACTGAATTTGCATATAAAGTCAAGCCCAAGCCTTGATCATCTAGCCATGTCCATTATTTCTAATTTCAATTAAACAAAAGGGAAATCGCCGTAATTAATTAATAAAGGCTAAAGCATAAAAAGAAAACCCATAAATAATTTCAATTTTTTCTCTTAGTATCCTAAAATTTAACTTTAATTACAATAGCACCCTAATTTTAAATTTGGATTTCAATACAAACTGTAAAGAGCCAAACTCAAACTCAAACTCAAAAAGCCTGAGTTCATCAAAGACCAGCATTCATTTAACAGGCAATAAACCATCATGTATTAGAGGCTGCGTCAGCATTCATTTTCATAAAAGAAACCATCATCTACATTAATTGTACCCTTCCTTTAGGACCATTTAATAACATTTTTAAAAAAAAAAAAAAAAAAAAGTTTGGTTTGAGTCATTTCGAATTTGGACCAAATTGAAATTGTGACATCAAATTGAGTTTTTTAGTTCCACTAATCCATAAGATGAAGAGAACTGACTTGGGTAGCTGTCAAATCTCTACTTAAAAATTAAATAGCATACTCTATAGTTAACCTACATTTTGATGACTTGGTTGTGCATTGACTCCCCTATAACCTAGTTTTTTAATGTCATGTCTTCTATTAACATGACATAAACCAAACCCTTCACAGGCAAGCTCCTTCCACATTTGATAATTAGGAATCTGATGCTTACTCGATCACAAATCATAGTGATTATCTCCTTTTTTTTCTTTTTCCCCCCCATCAAATATATATTAGTACTTGGTAGTATTAACATTCTAACACAGTAAATGTTGATATTTGTATACAGGATTGGTTTGTTTAAATTTAAGTCTGTGTATTTACTTATGAATCAAATCAATGAAAATAAATTTTTTTTTTTTTATTGAAATAAAGGTATTCTTGGTGTTCATTGAAAAAAAATGATAAAATCATAAATTATTTAAAAAAGATTTTCTAATCAATGAGAGTTGATTTGAGTGATAAGGAGTTAAATCACTTAAGCAAAAGATCAAGTGTATAAGAAAATTTCCATTGGAAGCCTTATCTGCCTTTGGGCATAATATGGGGAGACTATGATTAGACTTTAGGCCACTGAATTAGGGGAATCTATGGTGTAAAAAAAAAATATTTTTTCCCAATGCACAAATTAATATTCACAACACCACAATTTTAATTATTATAATAATTGATAATATTTTATAAAATACTGTCTCAAACGCTAAATGCTAAGATAAATAATTAGTGAGCCTTACAATTAATTAAGATAATATTTTTATCTAATCAAAATACTAAACAGGACAAATAGAGAGTCCTTCAAACCCTTGTCTATGAGGCGGGAGTGATTTACCATAATAGGGTTATAATTTCTTTTTTTTTCTTTTTTTTTTGGGAAAAAATAATGCTTTAACTTGTAATAGGATTCCACATTTTTGTGAGGGACAGCTTTCAATTTTAGTTTAATTATTGAATTTTTCAGGTATTATATGGATCATATTTAAATTATGATAATTTTTTTAAGTTTCTGAAACTACAAAATTAATAGAATGATTGTTGATGGTGAACTAAATAAAAATATTTCTCCATTAAATTTTGTTACTTTTGTAGCTTACTTAATATATTTAAAAAATATTTTTATACAATTAATTATTCATTTTGTTCTAAAATATAAGAGTAATAAATAATTCTTTTTTAACTTTATTTTTATTTATGTTAGATATAAAATAATAATGTCAAATATATAATATGACGTAAAAAATAATTTCATCCAATCACTATTAATTTTATTCTAATTTTAAAAAATTAATTATTTTTTTAATTTTCAAGAAAAGCTATAAACGCATTTATGTTCTTAGATGGGAGGATTCAAAGAAAATAAACTAGTCAAAATAATATTTTATTTCGTGATAATTAGGTAAACAACCATTCCTTAGCTTCAATATAGTAAATCTTCTTTACTTCTTTTAACTCGATAATAATAATAATTAATTAACTCTACATTTCCTCAAGAAGTAGGGATAAATCCAAGGCAATACTATAAATATATATGATACGTGTCCGAATTTCCGCTTTGGTCGTTAGTTACCAAATGCTGAATGGTCACCAAGCTGTACACGTCTAGTCTACGCCTCTCCTGCGCGCATTCCTAAGTTGCTAAATTTTCTATTACGTCACTTCCCATGAGAAGTTGTGTCACACGTGGCACTTTCCGGGCCCACCGCATTTTTTTTTTTGACGCGTTCCTTCTTTTATTTTTAATATTTTTTTTTAAACTTTGAAAGTAATGAATGAATCACCCTCTCACGTGTTTGTCCACGTGCACTCACACATCATCTATTAGAAATTCTAGAGACCGGAGAGTGACAATTGATGTTTGGTCGAGACGTAATCTTTAATCTCAAGAAAGTATAATAAAAGTTTTTCCATAGTACGATATTAGGATACAAATGACAAGTTTGTGTCTACGTACGTTTTACATTTTTATAATAAAAACAAGTGAATTTTGACTTGCCCAGTTAATAAAAATGTAAATAAGTTAAAAAAAATGGCAAATTCTAGTTTGCCAAAAGCAGAAACAAAGTGGAATTTGTACACAAAAGCAAAGTTGGTAACTTGTTATATTGTTCTTGGAAGGAATGAAAATGAAGTCCAAGATAAGGTCAAAAGAAGGTCTTTCAAAATAAACCTATCCACAACGAACCTTCCTTCAATGTATTGGGACCTCAGACAATGGCCAGTATTATGGCAATTTTTTTTCGGTGCGGACGGTACCAAATAACACAAAATACCAATACAATACAAATATGCAACACGTTTTTTTATTTTCCATTACAGTTTCCGGCAGACCAATAGCTTTGCAACACGTGTTTTTTGAACTAAGGAGACATGCCAAAGCATTTCAAATTTTGATGGAACCAATGAATGTAAATGCGACTGTAATAATCTTTTAAGAAAATGAGTTTTTAAATTTAAAAATTTAAACAATGTGTTAAAAGCAATGTAAATATGTATATCGTACATAAAGTTTTATTATAACGGGTTCTAACTGTAATGTCGTTTTTTTATCTCTAAATTTAATAAATTTATCTCTAAATTTTATAATTTTAATCATGTGTCAATTTAAATTTTAGTGTATTATACACTTGAATTTATTAATTTTAATAATATTATATATTTTTTGCACTAATATAAATAATTTTTAGAAATCTTAGCATTTATCTGTAAAATATGGCCTTAATATGTATTTAGTATTCAGTTTTGGAATAATAATTTTATAAATTTTATTTTTAATGAGTGTTTAATGTTTTAATTTTTCAAATTGGAGCATTAAAAAAATTAAAATATTTAATACATATAATTTTATAAATTTAAATATTTAATAAATCAAAATAAAAATTAAAGATGTCAGATATTTTAGATATCAATCTATTTATTCGGTCCAATATCATCATTTGAAAATGATTGGAAAGTCTTACAAATGGCTTCTTCTAAAAGAAAAAAAAAAAAGGTCTTACAAACATATGCAATATTGTTGAAATAAAGAGACATGTCTCTCAAAACAGCCTGTTTTTGGTTTTTGTTTGAACAAGTTGGAGATATTTTTGAAATACCATCTTTGACTCATCCACCTAAATGCCACTTCCAAACATAGATATAGTAACAGAAAATTCAAGAACTAAAAGATTCATTCTCACATGCAAATCTCTTCTCTTCAATCACAAATCAAATGGAGTGGGGTGGGTTTAGGTCTACTCAATGCCCACAGATCAAGACTCTTTAAACGATAGCACCCACAAAGCACAGGTTACAAATGTAAAAACACTCATTAAAGATTAGCTTAAACCTAAAAGATAATCATCAAAAAGGTAAATATGATAAAAGAAAAAAAAAATTAAATTCTTTAATTCTTTAATTAAAATAAATGATTTGGCTGTGAAGCATAGAGCAGACAGCTCTGTCTGGTTTCTAACATCACTTGTTCTAAAAGAAAAAGAAAAAGAAAAAGAAAAAGAAAAAGAGAGAATGTAACATCAAATCTTCAAGAAGGGAAGAACAATTTACCTATAAAATTCCAAAATGTTCTGTTCTTTGTTCGAAAGATTTGTACTATTTATGATCTGCCGTGTTCTCTCTTTATATAACAAAAAGTATTTGAAAAAAAAAAAAAGCAACAATAAAAATAAAATAACCAAATTATACATGCAAATACAGAGTGGAAAAATTATAAAAATAAGAAAAAAAATTGTGCAATCAATTAATTTTAACTGGAAGAGGGAGGGTAATGGCTAGAATGTGACCACGGCGGCAACGAAAAATCAGAACCGGTAGGCGGATTCTGATTTTGTGGTGGCCGGAAATAACCCAATTGCTGACCAGGCAAAAGCAGAGGAAATGAAGCAGACGAAGATGTAGAAGACGATCCAGAGGAAGATGCGGCTGCTAAAAATGAAGGAGCTGAGGTAGATGATAATGGAGAAAAAGAAAAATTCTGCTGTAAAGAAGCGGATTGTTGATTATAAAACATCTGCTCTAACAAACTCAAAGGTTGAGCATGAAAATCACCGGTACTCTGTAAAAGCTGTGAATATTCCCAGTAATCTCTTATATTATCGCCTTGAGAGTGAAAATATGGCTGCGGCGGCGCTGCCGTTTGCTGCGGTGGAGTTGGTTGTGGCTGATGTGAATAAGGAACAGCAACGTTTTGCATTGGAGGTGGTGGTAATACTCTAACATGTTCAGGGAAGTTCAATTTTGCTCTGTTTCCTCTAAATTTTAAAGCGGCTTCATCGTAAGCCCTCGCCGCAGCCTCCGCGGTGTCGAATGTGCCAAGCCAAACTCTTGCCGCCTTATGAGGATCCCGAATTTCCGCTGCCCATTTTCCCCATGGTCTTTGCCTAACTCCTCTGTATCTTCTTCTTCTCTCGCCGGATTCTTCGTAAGAAACTGTTTCAGTTGATGACGTTGGTGGTGCGGTTCCGGTTGTGGTTGTGGTTGTGGTGGCGGTGGGTGGGGTCGGGATTATTACTGAAGCGGCTGGCTCTTCTGTAACAGTAAATGGTAAAAATTAATTAATTAAAAAACAAAATTACATTAATCTGCTTTAAGGCGGTGATTAAAAATTAAAATTTAAAACTGTTGCATTGCTCATTTGGAGACGACTGCCAATTTCTTGATGCCTTCATAGAGCCGACAAATTCAGGCCTTTGATTCTTAATGCAAAGATAATATTACAAAACATGCAATATTAGACAATATAAATTACTACAAAAACAAAATAAAAAATAAAATTACATAATTATTAATGAATAATCTCATAGTTTATGTATAACTAGCTAAAATGGGATATCATAGAGGATTGAAATTGATAAGTCCATAGCTTCTTTTTCTTTTCTTTCCTTTTCCTTTCTTTTCTTTTTTTGAGAGGATAATACATGGTTTATGATAAAGAAATTAAAATTAAATTAAATGGGAAATCAGCTAAAATGAAATTACTAACCAGGAGTTGCACTAGAAGAAGATGAATCTCCTTGAGAAATTCTAAAATCACCAAACCCTCTATAAACCCTTGGAACAGACTCAATTAATTGAGTGACGCTTCCTTCTTCTTCTTCGCGGCTCCTTTTTTGTCCAATCCAGAAACCCGAACTAGAAGCAGAACCAGAATCGAAACCAGAACCAGAACCAGACGAATAAGTTGACAAAGAAGAAGACGTTGAACTATAATTAATAGTAGAAGTATAACCTGAAGTAATTGCACTTCCAAAACTACCAACTCCATATGATGATCCCCAACCACCGCGGCCGCTGCCACCACCAGCAGCACCATCACCACCGCCAACTCTTTGTCCCGAAACAACATGCGTTAGAGCAGAAACCATTGCAGATATCTCCCTTGGACTTCCATAACCAGCAGCTGGCAACATAGTAGTTGACGTTGTTGGTAACGATTGTGTGATCACCCCTTCTCTTATTATTGGTTGATTACTCAATAATAATGATTGTGAAGGCAAAACAATTCGAGGGTAGGTTTCTTCTTCTTGATTATCATCTCCGCCGCCGCCATCAACACCACCGCTGGGGTATCTTATTGTGTACTCACCTGAGCCTTTCTGGTTCGCCACCTTTAAATTCAACAAGCACATGTAATAACAAAGTTGTTTTCTTTTTTCTTTCCTTATCTTCTTTTTTTTTCTTGTTCTATTTTTTTTTTTGTCGGGGTGCAAAATTAGAGTACCCTTTGAAAGAATATTAGGGTTTATATACGGTGATAGAGAATTCAAACTTGATCAGCCGCCATTAAAACAGTAGACTCTTTCTCTTTCACTTTCCTTCTCTCTTTTTATATCACTTGTTACTGCACCAAGAACTGCACCTACATGATAAATATGATCTTCTCTTTCTTTTTCTTTTATGGGTTGAAGAAGGTCGATAAGCAAAAGGTTTATTTTTCTAGTTTTTTTTATTAAAGGTATGACACTATGTTCACACCAGAAAATTTGACTGACATTAAGATGAAATGGAACTTATGTCGGTGATTTCCAAGAGTTTATGTTGAAATTGAGTTTGTGCAAGTGATAAGGTTGTTTTTAACCTTTTGGGCTTCAGATAAAAAAAAAGTTATTACTAATAGCCCATAATTAGTAAATGGGCTATTGGATAATTGAACAGTAACTTGGGCTCTCAGATGGTAATTCTTCTCTCGGTTTATATTTAGGGCAAACTTTTTAGGGTTAACGCGGAAAAAACAATTATAAATTTTTCTATTTTTAAGTGTTTTTTCTGTAAATTAAACTCCTTAATCTTACGGTAAAATATATTTTTACAACTCGAACCACTTTTTATAGATCCACGAGATACTTTAAGAATAAGTTAGATTAATATTAATGCGATGGTGTTATATTTTGACTTTTCTATTTTTCCCCCCTTTGAACACTATTGGTCGAGTAAAATAATGCCAACTCATTACCTTAATTTATAATTGACTAATTTTCTTTGCTAAACTTTTCTCTTTTTTTTTTTTAATTGATTCAAATTTGGTAGAGTATGCCCAAAAATTTTTTTAGAGTTCCAAAAAAATTAAGGTCATATCTAATAAGCTGTAATAAAATATAATAATAACATAATCACGTCATTATAGTTTATTAATTATAATTATAATTATATTACATTCTGTTGAAAGTCGATTACGGTTCACTAATTATAATTATTTTAGAAATCTTGAATTATTAGTCTAAATGGTGTTTTTGAAATTATGTGTTTTATACCTTTCTCATGCTTGACTATGTGATTCAAATTTTTGATACTATAAATCTAATAATATGGTGCAAAAATCAAACTATTCTTACTATTATTATTATTATTATTATTTATTTGGTCCCTGCAATGAAATTGAAAGTCATTGCATTGCCATTAATTGAAATTGTAGGTTTCTATATATATATAATATTTTTCCATTAAAATATTGTTTGGTATAGCATCTGTACGGTCAAAGCACGTCTCTGATCTGACGTGGACCATTTGGTGGGGAATCCAATAGTATTAAACTATAACAAAATTAAAAAAAAAAAAAAAGGGAATTGGAATCGGGCAATTTGAGGCAGGCTGTACATTTCGTTTCAATTTGGTTCAAAAGAATATAAGAAAAAATGTTTAACTCATAGAATCATAAAAATGTTTATAATAATAGAAAATTTGTAATTAAAAATTTTTTATTGTTAAATATAAAAAAAAATTCAAAAGAAAAATTATAAAAGTCCTCGGTGATTTATGGTGGCTAACGGTAGCCCCCAGCGGCCAATAATAACAATATATTTATATATCTTTGTACATTAAATTTTTTTTTGTTAGGCGATTTTAAAAGAATTTTATTTACAATAATAATTTTTTATTTTTTTTATTACCGAATGATTTATAACCACTATTATTTTAATTTAATAAAAAAAATTTATATCTCTCTTCAATAAATGAATAATGTATTGATAATTAAGTATTTTTTATTTTTTAATATTTTTTCTCTTATATTATAAATCTATTTGTCTTAAAAGAAAATAATATTTAGAAATTTAAAAAAAAAATCAAAAATATATTTTTTTTATTTAGGTCAGAGTTTCAAAGATTTGTATGTTTATGCATATATTCCTTTCTCTCATATATTGGATAAATAATATTGTCACTGTAGTCAAAGTAATTTTCATTATCAATTTAAATCCTTTTTTTCATTTCTTTTCTTTTATTTAGCAGTAAAAAAAATTTATTATTATTTTTTATTATAATTGAATATAGATATTGATTTAGGGTTGAGGACATGAGTTGAATATTGAGTAATGACTTTAATTTTTTTTTTTGGCACCTATTAAGATTTTAAAAAAACTGTATTTATAAATTATGGATTAAATGAATAAATCTTTGAATTCAGTGAAATTTTATTTTGAAAGCACTTTATCATATAAAAATATAATTAAATATATAAAAAATAGCACGGCAAAATACAATATAAATTAATCACTTGTATTTATTTTAATATAAATAAAATTTATACTTTAATATTGTATAGATTAAAAAAAATCGAATATATAACAAATATAGTCAAAGTGCAATGCACGTCATATAAAATATTAGTAATATATATAAAAATATGATTGAGGAGAGAATAATAAGGTTTTTTATATTAATTTTAATGAAATTTAAAATATTTTAAAATAACGTTATTGATAACCAATTAAATTTTATTTTAAATATTATATTTGATAGATAATCAACGTTAACAATATATTAATGAATATATTTTATTTTTAATTTTTTTAATATTATATAATAAGATTATATATAAAAATTAAAAATTATTTTATTTATAATATATATTTTTAATTTTATTCAATTTAAGATTTAAATTAAATGTTAAGACTAAATACATATTACATACTTCATGTATTTATTATATACATTATTTTGCTCTCTTTAATTTAATAGATAGTAACAAAAATTTATAACATGTGTGATGATCCTTAGCTTAATTTGAAATTCTTGATGTATCATTTTAATTAGTATTTTATACATTTTAATCAGAAAAAATAAATCTATTTATCCTGTTAAATATCTTTTTTAGTTCGATTTTTAATGTCTTTTAATAAAAAAATAGATTTCATTTATATTTTTTAATATTTTTTTAGTTAGAGTTTTTTATGTATTTTAATTTGAAAAAATATATATATATATATATATTCTATTTGATATTGTAATGTTATTGTCCAATGACTTTTATAATTAATAGTTTTTTATTTTAATTTTTAATCATATTTATAATTAAAATTATAATAATTGATGTTATAGCATCACCAAATTATAAAATATTTTGCAATGATTTTTTTATTAAAGAGAGAAACATAAACATTATTTTCTTTTCACGTTGAATAATTTCATTATATATATAAAGTGCAACATTAATTAATCATTGTATTTATTTTAATTAAAATAAAAATTTAATATTTAATATTATATATAAATAACAAAATTAAACAAATATACAATGAATAAAATTAATATATACTGCACATCATAAAAAAATTAATAATTTTAAATATTCCAAATGATAGAAAATTAATAATTTTTGGCTCGTAAATTTTTTAGTTGAGTCTAGCCTGATCCGTATGTGGTGGTGGTTCACTGGATCCATTTTATCTCTATCTTCATCAAGTATCATGTGCCTTTGGTTAAGCCAACTGGCCAGTCCCAGATTACCACTAACCAAAATGTCTAAATCAGTTCAATTACTTGAACCAAATCGCTACGGTTTTGGTTGATCTAACATATTGCTTCAACTTTAACAGAACCCATTTGGCAATTTGGGTAATAAGTTTGGTTCAACTTTTTAACAAGTGGTTTGTTAGATCAATCCCCTTCACTTATAATTCGGTGGAGATTGTCTTTTTATTATTGAGAGTTAAGGTTGATGTGGCCTCATTCGATTTTTGTGGACCCACCGAATTATTATACGATATACATTGATGAATTCATAAAAAAAAAAATAAAAAAAAATAAAAGGAAGTTTAATGTCAACTTGGTCTATGTTCAACTCTTAAATAAACACGTGGACTTCGGTAGGTGCTGCTATGTAGGATTTTGATGAGTGGTGTTTTGTAATTTGTAGGGTAGGTCACGAATGGACCCCTATTATGCCTCTAAACGTCTACATTATTTTGTTTTTATTTTTATTTTTTAAAATAAACTTTAATCTTAAATTGTGATTTACTTTGATAGTGACTTGTATTTCCATGTATCTTGTGTTAGTGTACTACTTTTTTTCTTTTTCTTTTTTTTGGGAAAAATAATGAATTGTTACATTATTTATACAATGAAGTTAACGTAAGAATATTTAAAAAAAAAAAAATTAATTACAAGTTTTTCGTCGAGCAGATGTGATCTCTGTATAAGATATAAAAAGTAAAAAATTTTAAATTTAAATTCTCTCAATTATCAATTTGGTGGTTATTTAAAAGGGAGAGCGTTCCTTTTTGCACAACACACAATGTTATTTCGTATTGAGTTTTCTATGTATAAAAAAAAATTATAAAACTTATAGATTCATTTACCACGTTGATCATCTTGTGTAAAATAATATATTTTAAATGTCAATTTATTGAGAAATTGGTCTCCAAATTATAATCAAACCAATTATAATATTCTTTATTTATTATTTCCATTAATAAAATGATATTAGTTAGTTTTTTTTTTTGTAATAAATGTTATTGTGTTAGTTTGACTATAACAACTCAGGACCTATTTATAATTTTTCTAATTATTAATAATTAATCAAATAAAATGAGAATGGAACATTGATTTGGATAATACTGTGAGGGCAAAAGTGTTTATTTGACATAATCAAAGGTCAGCACAAAGACCACTCCTTAATTTTATTAATTCAATGCAAGCAAAATAAGTTCTCACATTTAATAAAATAAAACCCATTTTGTTGGAACGTCTCTCAAGTTTCTTCTTCTTAGCCAAACTTCTAAATATATATAAAATAAAAAATCACATCATGATTTTTTTTATTTTATTTAAGAAATATTATTTTAGAAATTACAGTACTTTTTTGACGGATTGAGTTCCATTATTTCCTTTTCTTTAAAATACAAAGTTAACGAAATTTGAAAATGTCATGTTTCTTTTACGCATTTTTATTACATATTTTATTATTTTTCATGTCGGCTGGATTTTTTAACATATAATAATATTTCAGACAAAAGGTTCCTATGTTTGCACGCGTGGAAGATTCTTCTTTGTTGGAATGTACACGTGGGACCACGTTTGGATCTCTCACATGATTTTAGATTTTTAGTTACTTAAATGCGGCGAGATAACTTTTTTCTTTTGGGCTTTTGAGGACAATCGATAGTGATCCGCCTTTCGCTTTAAGATGTATTTAATTTGAATTAATTTTTCTAAAGTAAGATAAATGTTTATGCATTTTTTATTACAATAACGCTCCAAATTTAAAAATAATCAAAATAAAGCCTTTAAATATTAAAAGAAAATAGTCAATAGTCAAGATGAAGCAACCAACCCTTAGGCCAAAAAAAAAAAAAAAAAAAGGGTTCTACTATTACCATTAGCTCATCAACGTGGAATATCAAAGTCCAACAAAATCAATTATATCAAAGGACCATTTTCAAGTCGACTGGACATACTTTAATTTTTTGTATTATCTAGTAAATGGGTTCTTAATGAAAAAACATGAACCAAAATTTTCGAATAATCTGACGCTTGAAGTGGGTTATTGAGTGGAACGACTTTATCGTGCCCGGTACTGAAATTGATAGAGTAAAAGTTAGTGAGATTATCAGCATTTTATGAGTTTTGGTTTCAGTTGATATACCAAGATGTGCCTCGACGAATTCTAGGCTGTCGTTCAAACGAGCATGAAGGAGACTACTATATGTATCGTTTAGTCTAAATCAATTTTTAGGTTAGTCTAACCAAGATGCAGATAATATATAGGTCCCACTATATGTATATTTTAATGAAAAGATTTCTATCAATTTCAATTTAAGCTACTGCTGTAACAAAAATTGAAGATTGGACTACATGAAGAACAAAGTTCATTAAACAATCTCTAAAGTACTTTGAGATTTTTCCACAATCTTTATTCTAGTAGAATTTATTTTAATTCCAATATATATATACACTTCAAATTTCTATCAAACGAGTACGTTTAATCCTGGAGTTCTTCCAACTCTCCAACAATTCCACCAAAAGGCGCCTCTGATGATTAGTTACTCCCTTTTCGATATATGATCCGATTCATTCCTGTGTCCCGCATTTCACTACCCTAGTTAGCCTGCCATCCTAGAAGCTTGCCAAGAGCCCTGCTCTATCCGCCCTCTTAGGATCGCTTTGCCGAGTCGGGATGTCACAACTAATGTCTTCTCTTGGAATGAACTCATTACAGAGTTGGCTTCTAGAGGTGACTCACTCGAGTCTCTTCGAGCTTTCCGTCGATGCAAAAGCTCAATCTCAAACCTAATTGCTTCACTTTCTTTTGCGCGATTAAAGCATGCCCAACTGTTCTTGATCTTCACTTGGGCAAATAGGCCGATTAACAATTTCTAGTTTTTGGAGAAACATTGTGTCATAGACCTCGATGATTATTGGGATTTCAATGTTATCCCTCTCCATACCCAGTTATGGGTCGCTCAAGACCCCACCATTGGGACTCTTAGAGGCCTTGGGTTTTGTGAATTTGAGTTTGCTGAGGGGTTTCTTCATGCATTGTGATTATATGGTAAATTTAATATTGATGGATAGGAACTCGTGGATCTTTGGGACTCGATGGCTTTAAGAGTGCTCAATTAAGCCTATCATAACATAAATGATGAGGAGCACATAGATAGCATGATTAACAACCAAGCAGCTATAGGAAAAAAATCCCAAAATTTGGGAGTGTTCTTGGTTCAAGGTCCCTTTCCATAAGCATTGCCCATATCTAGTGATGATTCTCCAATTTATTTATTTAGAAGTACAACCAGGTGATTGATTGATTCGTGTTATATTTATTCATTCATGAAATTTCCATTTATTGCTTTCTTCGAAGTTGAATTTCTGATTATACATGCTTTGGACTTTTCTCTTACATTGTGTCTTTGACACTTGCAACTTCAAGAATCAATTCCGATCATTACTGAGTTCATATTACTATTTCTTGATCTTAGTTTGCTTTGTGGAATTCTTTCGCTATGGCATACACAAGTGCAAATCATATGCCTATTGGAAATCTTCATATAGGTTTGAGCTTATTGCATTTTTTTCCTCATATTCTGAGTAATCATGTTTGTTTTTGACAAAATGATAAAAAGATGTGAGAGGAAGCTGTATACGTGCTGATTCATCATTGATAAAGTAAATTACTATTAAAATTGGAGAGTTAATTTCAATATGGAATTCTGAGTCTGCAGTGGTAATTGATGCATTGATGTTGAAGTCAAGTAAATATATGCATTTTATTCCCAGCTTCCTTGAATCAAGTAAATTCAATTAGTCATTTGTAATAATTAGAAGCTTGACATATGACACTAAGTTAAAGCTTCCTAATGTTCGTTGTTTGATCTTTATATGTGTTTTTATATATATGATTGAGGTTTATTACATTTGCTAAAAATTAGTGTTTTGGTTGGAGAACTTTTATGCCAGACCAACATTTAAAGGGACTATTATTGGCATTTTGAGGCATGATTATGGTTTTTTTTTTTAGAATAGGAATCAGTCTTGTAAAAGAAATGCTACTTCTGATCAACAAAAAAAAAAAAAAAACTTTTATATTATCTTATGATTTGAGGATCTTTTATCGCTTCATCACTTCAACATATACTTTCCATGTAATTTTGGAGAATCTAGACAGTTTTATTTTAATTTTTGATCCTTAATTATTGGGATGGAACAAAAGAGAAAAGCAATGATATATGTTTTATTTTCTTTTTATATGTGAGAAAATGGTAAGTTACCATAGCCAATGAAGATCTAAATTAAATAAATATAAGTTGGCTATATTTATTTATTTTCTCCACATTTGATAAAATAAAGGAAATTTATTAATTAGTTTGTCACCTTAAACTTTTATTCTCTATGTCATGATAAAGGCGCAGGTAACACAATCAAATGGAGCACAACAATTTCAAGCTTACGTAAGCCATAAACAGTCCATCAGTTCGGACATATGCGATTCTCTAGTTCGGTGTTAAGAGGTCCATAAACAGTCCATTCGTTTGGACATATGCGATTCTCCAGTTCGGATTTAAGCAATCCATAGACAGTTCATCCATTCAGACATATGCAATCCTTCATTTCATTCGAACATATGCGATTCTCAAGTTTGGACTTAAGCGGTCCATAAACAGTCCACCAGTTCGGACATATGCGATTTTCTAGTTTGGACTTAAGCAGTTCAAAAACGGTCCATTAGTTCAGACATATGTGATTATCTAGTTTAGACTTAAGCGGTCTGTAAACAGTCCATCAGTTTGGACATATGCGATTCTCTAGTTTAGACTTAAGTAGTCTATAAACAGTCCATCAGTTCAAACATATGCGATTTTCCAGTTTGAACTTAAGCGGTCCATGAATAGTCCATTTATTCAGACATATGCGATTCTCCAATTTGGACTTAAGCGGTCCATAAACAGTTCCTTCATTCGGATATAAGTAATTTTTTCAATTCAGACTTAAGCAATCCTCAACAAATGAGGATTTAAGCAGTCCATTAATTCAAGTTTAAATAGCTCATATTTTAACCTTCTGTCAATTCTAATTTAAACATTTGTTGGACATAAATGACAAACACTTTTTGGGGGACTACTATTAACATACAACAATAACAAAATATATTAAATAATAATACTAAACTCCAAAGTAAACTCTAACTAATAGATAATAAAGGATTTTCATAATTCTTATCATAGTAGAATTTATCTTAACACCAATATATATATCTCAAATTTACTCTAAGAGGGAACTAATTCTCAAATATTCTCAGTACTTAATTATGATGGTTAACAATGCTCATGAAGCCTCTAGCTTCCTTTAATAATGTACTTGCTCTTGTTTTACAATAAGAAAGTAAATTAAATTATAGTTTACAAGCTTCCTCTTTAGAGATGAACCACAATGCAATGCTTGTATCTAAAGTCAATCATGATCAAAATTCTCAGAGACGTTTTATTGTTTCTCTTATAATAAGAAGCCTATATGTACTTATTGTGGTTAAGAATGCCACTCAGTAGATTGGTTTTTCCTACCTTTACTACTCAATCTATTTCTTCATCATTTTCTAAGTGTAATAATGTTGTCAAAAATATATTCTCTTTGGTATTATAGACTTGGTCATGTACCGATGTTAAGGCTCAAAATTTAACACCAATTTGATAATAATAATTTTGTTGATTATTGTGAACCATGTGAAACATGCCATTATGCTAAACAAAAGGGAATGTCCTTTTTTACTAGTGTTTCTATCACACATGCATAATTTGATTTCATTCATATTGACATTTTGGGACTTATGCCCATTACTTCTCTTACTAGTTATTAATACTTTTTAACTACATAAGATGATTTTACCTGTGCTACTTAGATTTTTCGTTTAAAATACAAATCAAAAGCTAGAGTTCATCTATAAGTTTTTTGTTCTTATGTCCTTACCCAATTTGATCAAACTGTTAAATGCATTCGCAATAATATTTTTCAAGAATATAATATGCCACAGTTTTTTGTTCTTGTGTCTACACCTTTAAACAAAATAGTGAAGTGGAAAGGAAGCATCAATATAATATTAAATGTGGCTTGATCTTTGAGATTTTAAGCTTCTTTACCTATGAGTTTTTGGAGTGAATTCATCCTTCATGCAGTATATCTTATCAATGGAGTACCCTCTCCGGTTATTCAAAATAAATCTCCTTACCAAACTCTTCTTAATACCTAACTTGATTTTTTCTAGTTTAAAGGGATTCAAATGCCTTTGTTTTGCATTTACTCATCATCAAGTAAATAATAAATTTGACCTTAGAGTTACAAGTGTCTTTTTCTTAGTTATTCTTCGAGAACCAAAGGATATAAGTTGTAAAATATATCCACAAATCTTATCTTTCTTTTTTGATGTCACCTTTTATGAAACAATATTTCCTTTTAAAAATACTTCACCTTCTCTCTTTCCTAACCTTGTCCTATCTATTACTCGTTTAGATCATGTTGCTGATCCTTCTCCTTTTTCTATCATACCTAATAATTCACCGTCATCTACAATGCAGTTAAATACCCAACAATTTTATATGTCTCCTACAATGACCAACATATTTCTATGTTTAGTACTCTTAATTAATAGATTTCTATGTTCTATCTCATCTTTCTCTCACCTTACACACTATTCCATCCCTTTTACCTCCTATTGATCGACCTATTCCTCGTTTATCCACTAGACACTCAACAAGAGTACATCATCGGTCTTCTTACTTATAAGATTATCATTGCCATTGATACAAGGAAATTCTTTTCCTAAGGAAAATCTTTCATAAGATTATACTAATCTTTCTGGTTCTCATTTTTTATTCACTAGCTTTATGATGCTTGCCACTGAACCTAATAATTACAAAGAAGCTATGGAGCATTCTTATTGATAGAATGCAATAAAAAAAGAGTTAAATGCTTTTGCTTTAAATCAAACATGAGACATTATTAATTTGTTGGCTAATAAATATTCCATTGGTTTTAATTGGGTTTATCATATTGAGTATAAGGCAAATGGTTCTATTAAATTGGTTTAGGTTATTTTGATACTTTTTCTCCAATTGCTAAAATGACTACCTTGAGAACTTTGTTGGCTCTTGTTGCTATAAAAGATTGATATCTTCATCAACTAGATATTAATAACGTCTTTCTTTATGGGGATCTATCAAAGAAATATATATGGTTATTCCTCAAGATTTATTTGTTACTAGTTCTAACAAAGTGTGTAAGTTCAGGCGTTTGCTTTGTGGGTTGAAACAAGCAAGTCGCCAATGGTATGCTAAGCTTACATATGCTCCTTTGCCCAAAGGTTTCACTCGATCTCAGGCAAATTAAACTTTATTTTATCAACAAACATCTTCATCTTTTCTTGCTCTTTTGATATTTGTTGATGATAGTTGTTGCTAGTGACAACATGACTGTCATTCTTGATATAAAATCTTACCTTGATCAAACATTCAAAATTAAGGATTTTGATTAGTTTAAAATTCTTTCTTGGCTTTAGGGGTTGCTCGATCTAAGTAAGGTACCAATATCACCCAATGAAAATATGCACTTGAGCTTATTGATGAACATGACTATCTTGGTTGTAAACTTGCGTCCAAATTTCAGAAGTTAGGTTTCTATATTAACAAATGTCAAAAGAATATAAAAATTAAGAGAACGCCACTATTAGCAAAAAATAGATCTGTAATCTCCAACTATCCTTATATAGTTTCTGTGATTCAACAAAGATGACAACAACTAATGATGACAACTGATGATTAACAACCAGTGACAGTAACGGCGTTGGCAACAACGACAACAACATCAACATCGACGATAACAATGACGGTGATGACAATGACAACAATGGTGAAAATAAAATGGTAAAATAGTAAATGAATAACGAAAATGATATTATTTTAATATTTAAAGTTAAACTGACATTTTTTAATATAAAATTTCAAAATATGATATTTATTATAATACCCTTTTGATGAATGTTATTTAAAAGTCTATAATAATATTATTCTGATCCATTTAAGTTTTAAGTATAAAAAAATAATAGTATGAATGTATTTAGCTACTACTTAATTATCTGATAAAATAAACCATGAATCTGAAAGAAAAAAAAAAGCTACATATCAACATAAATTACACGTATTCAACATTTTCCAGAAGTGAAACAATTTTTTTTGGAGAGGCAAAAAATAATGATAGGATGAATTGATAAAAAAAAAAAAAATTGTATTATCGTATGCTTTAACGTACTAACCATGCAATTTTCAATTGTAAAATAATTAACAAAAAATATATATCAATAATATATTTTTATATCATTAATGTACATCAATGAAGAAAAATAAAAATATTTTTTAGCCTATATATACATATATTTATTTATTTATTCTTATGTTTGGTGGGCACTGGGGGCAAGGCTTTGGCTTATCTCTTAATTTTGCATTTGTTTTCAGGCATATTTAATTCAAAAAAGTAAAAAGAAATTTTAAATTTGAATGTCTAACATTTTATATTAAAAGATAAATTTAAATATTGACTTAATCATTGAAAGGTTTAATATCCAATTAAATTCCATTTATCCAATTAAAACAAAATTTAACTCCAAGATGAATAAATGTCTTAATTAAAATTTATTTATTCTCTTTTTTTTAAAAAATTGAAATTAAAATTTCATTAATTAGAAATTATATATAGATATGAGATATAAATAGATACATTTTTATATTTTTATATATGAAGTCTAATAATAAATTACTTATAAAAAAATAAAAAAATACTTTAATATTTAATTGAATTAACAAAATATAATATTTCTATGATTGATATAATATTTTTATTTACTAAATCCAAGTTTGATATAGTCAAACAATGAATCATTTATATAAAAAATAAAAAAAATAAAACTAAAGAGGTATAATGGGGAAAGGGTTGGTGGGTTTGAAATGGCCAAAAGGAGGGCAGGTTCAAAGTTTCTATTTCTTTGAAAGACAACAAGCCCTTCAAATAGTATAAGATGTCACTTTCTTGGATATTTGCCCATTGCCCACAACGTGGAGATGTGTCAGTCCCACAAATAAAAAATTAAATAAATAAATTATAAACTTCTTTCAAGAGATCATTTTGCATATTCTACAAGAAAAAAAAAAGAGATGATTTTTCATAATAGAGGTACTTTTGAAATGAATTCAACCCATACATTCGTTATGGTATATTTGATAAAATTAATTATTTTACTAGTTAATAGTTATTTTAATATTTTTTTATAAAATATTAAAAATTAAATGTTATATAATTTAATATTTATTTTAATTTATAAAATTTAATTTAAATATTATATTACCGAATACTATTAAAAAATAACGTTTAAAAAATTGCTTAAAAAGTTATCGAATACAATCTTAATTAATTTAATTTCTCTTCTAAATTCGAATCAAGGATTGAAATCTTTTTTGTACCCATTCATTTGCATCCTCTTTGTGCACATAAGAGATTACTAGAAAATCTTTCTTACAAAGCCAAAATTTCAATTTATTGCTTAGCAAGCTTACAATTTTCTTTTGGATTGATGGTTCGTAAAATTTAAATATCTCAATTTTAATACTTAAATATAACCCATTTAATTTGCATTTTTTAGAACTTAATGACAAGAATTTTAAATTAATGTTTAACCTTAAATCTTTTTTCAAAGCAAACAAGAAGGTTACTCTTTTTATTTTCTTTTAATTGATAGCTTTCAATTTACAATAAGAAGTAACTTAAATTATTAATTTTTTTTTACCGAAAATACTATGATGTAATGAAATAATATTTAGCACTTAAGGTGGTGGCCTGGTGATAAAGGTATTATCATCCTCGTGCTTGATAAGGTTTTGATATTCTAAAACGCATCTCGTTATGCATGATGTCTAAATACGGATTCTGATGTCGAGAAGCTTGACCCACTTGAAGTAAGCTTCCTTTGGTCGAGGTCTTGCCAACATGGGTTGATCCTTCTGCACGAAGGGTCTGAGTTTTCCACTAATGTTGGAAAGTTAGTGCCTCATATGAGGATATTTTAAATTGGAATATCAATATTTGACCGGTGGCTCGAATCGATAGAGAAAATTACTAACACACCCTGTTAATCTTTTTTCTTCCTTATAAAAGAACGATATAATATTTTTGTCCCGAAAGAACAGCACCAAAGGCCACTTTATGGCATGCGTGATTAACTTGGTACAAGAAAACGTAATGTGAAATATTTAAAGGTTCTTTGGCAAGACACATAAGAGAGAATAGAATAGAACTTTCCACCATATTTTGGGAATTACTTTCCAAAAGCAACATCCGTCTTTTCACTTTATTTGGATGAATTATTCTTTTTTTGGGTGGGTTGATTGAATAATTAATTCAAAACGTGCTCAAAAAATTAATAATGTGAATCATAATTCCATCTCATATAAAGTTTAGTCCCTAAATGCATGAACTTACTGTATAATTAATAATTACTAATTAATCCATAATCATTCTTTTACTTTTGATGGTTAAATGAACTGCACGTTTTTCTGTTATATTGATGCTATTATAGATTAAAATATTATTTCAAGGTTTAAATCTTTTTTTTTTTTTGGATAAAATGGGTAAATGAGAAAATATGGATTAAGGGTTATTTCCTGTTGTGTCTGAGACGATAGCCTTTCAAGTTCAGTTACTGACCTACTGAAATAAACTCAGAACCCAAAAGTAGTTTGGACCAAATGAAGCAAGTGTCCTATAATATCAAATCACTTTTAATCCTTCCTCAAAGAACACCTAAAATTTCAAAGTCACTTTTTCTTTTGTGTTATTGATTGAAACCTCAAGGAAATTGAGGTCAGCTTTTAATACAATTGGGACCTCACAAGCAGCTTCTCAAACCTCAATTCAATTTAGATTATATATGTCCTTGAAAGTGATTGTTACTTTGTTAGCATTTGAAAGCTTGTTTCTTTTCTTCCTTCATAATTCAAATGCCAAATTCACATCCACCCTTCTAATAATTTCAATTCAAATCGATAAATAAAGAGTTACTCAAGTAATAAGGCATATGTGAATTTATTGGAATAATTGTTGGAGATTCAAACGGTGGATATGCAAACATGATAACTTATATGCTCTTCACAGGAGGGTTTACTAATCTTTTTCGTTGAAATCTTAAAATTTTTTTATAGAATTCCCTTCCTTAGACAATCTACCAACTATTTAATGAATTACTTTTTTGAAATGCTAAAAAAAGATTTCTCAAATCTCACGGATGATTTCTGTAGGATTAAAAGTCTAATCCATATAGAAAAGCACTCATGGAGAACAATCACAATGATATTATTTAAGATTTATTCGATAAAGTTAGTTGTTCTGATAATTGTTAATTAATTTAATAGTCTTCAGTTATTAACTGTTTTAGTAACTTTTCATAAAACATTAAAAATTAAATATTATATGAGTTAATTTTTTTAAACACAGTCTTAGTCTCGTACTTAAAAATCGATGTGGGAATATTCAAGAAAAAAAAAATTCAATAATACGTGTAAGTGTTAAAGCGTATGGCAATTAAGTAACATAATCAATTTACAATTATATAAACCTTGATAAAACCACATTTCAATTAACATTTAATTTGTCTAAGTAGAAAATTTTAGGTGGTGATAGGAATAAGAAGAGAAAAATAAGACCTAAGTAAGTTAGTTCAAAGTCTATATCATTTTGACAAATTGTCTGAATTGTACATATGCTAATGTCTAATCAAATTCATGTGAAGTAATTTTCCAGAATTTAAAATTTAACATAAATATTGACTCTCCAAATTATTTAAATTAATTAATATTGGCGATTGTCAACTGGTTTAATACTTGATTAGATTCATTATCCTTATAATTAGTTATATTGACCAAGCAATGTGAAATAGAAAGCAGAGAGATAAAAAATCACTTTAACTAAGAATTTGCAAAATTCAATTAAATTGGATATATAGTAGAAAATTGAAATAACTGAAAGCGATTGGAAGAACAGATCTAAAAATATTCTTTTCCGTGGTCAATATATAATTTTTTGGAAAAAAAGATAAAAAAATTAAATTTTATTGATTAATTAGACAAAAATACATATTCATATTAGAAAATTAGAAAAAAGAGGGGTTAATGGCCCCTCTTTCTACCTTATGGGGTCAATTGAAGTGATAGATATCAGTTTGAAAATGACAGCATAAGGTAGAATACAATTTTGTCATAAAAATGAAAAATGTGTAAAAAGGGAAAATCAAAGTTGGACCCATATCCAAGATCCTATAAATGAACATTTTTATGTCTGTTGTTGATAACTACAAATCCTGCAAAAGTTTGAGCATCACAAGACAAATTCCTTATGTATTCCTCTAATTCACTAAAATAGTAGTGAAATAAAGACATGTGAAGTGAAGGATTAGGTCGAATTACAAAAAGCAATAATAATAACATCAGTCCAACAAGCAACAAAAAAAAAACAAAAAAAAAAAAAAAAAAAAAAAAAAAAAAATCACCTGTAATAATATCAAATTCCTCTATTCTTTTTTATAAAATTTTGAATCCAAAATTTTCAAAGATTCACATTTTTAGCTATAAAGGCTTTTGTAAGCATTTCTTTCTTTACTAAATAGTAAAAAAAAATTGCAAGAGTGATTTCATCATAACCTTAGGCCTTCATAACTTCATCATAAAGTTCAAAAATAATAAGTTGATTTTTGTCAAATCTTTAATGGCTAATGCAAGCTCTTTTCTATAGCTGACTTCTCAACACCATCATCTTCAAAGTCACGTTTACTTTTTCTATGAGATCTTTTTTTAGATGAAGGAATGACAATCGAAGATGCTTCTTTCCCTTTTGTTACTTCTTTATATTCAACATCATCATCATGTGTTGTAGAATTCATCTTAGTGCTCACATTCAATTGTATATTACTAAAAGACTTAGCATACCTCCCACAACAATTGCCTTTTCATCGCACATTTTAATTTTTTTATTAAGATATTTTTCATAATTAGAAAGTGTCTATTCAATATATAAAAATATAATTAGCATATACAATTTTCATAAAAAAATTGGGATGTCATGCAACTACTTAAATCCACTAATGGATGTACAATAACAATCTAAATCAACATTGTTGTAACACTAAACAAAAGCAATATTAAAGATTACTTACTTGCTCTTGTTCATCGTAAACACTCTTAACAACATTTATCATCTTCCAGTTATCATCTCATCCAAATCTACTTTTATATTGAAGCTTTGAGATGATTGTCCACTCCTTTTTCACATTCCTAAGATGATTCTCAACATGTTCATTGTAACATTCAGCTTTATATTTTTAGATAATTTCTTTAGTCACTCGTGCCAATGATTCTGATTTAAAGGTTAAAGATGGTTCATTTCCTTTCAGCCTTTACAGCTAATATTTTTAGAAGAGTTTGAGACATAAGTTTAGACTATAGAAATTGTTTTACTTTGACCATTTCTATATATACAATAATCAAGTAAATAATAAATTTAACAACAAAAACATTTAAAGAACCATAAGTACTCAGATATTTATAAAGCAATTGAAAATCCAAAACAAATACAAAGCCAATGAAAAAGCATGAATAATCATAAAGTCTGATATAGGTAAATATTTAATTATTAATATAACCATTCCACACAGTAGTTAGCATCATATCTTGTTTGTTGTTCATTCTCTACTCTCTTCCTGTTCTTCTTTTTTTATTTAGATTAACCCTTTGTCTCGTGGATTGCTCATTTAGTTGTCCATAATAAAGTCATCAAGATCAACTCCCATCATATGATTATGAAGGATACAACTTGCTAACACCAAGTTCACTTGTGTTCCATAAGACTAGTTGCATTTTGAATCTACGGATTGAAAATGTTTCTTTAGAATGCCAAATCCCCTCTCAATAATAGTTCTCAAGGAAGAATGTTGCAAATTAAAAAATCCGTTTTTATTTTCAAGATGATTTTCTGTAAATTCTCCCAAATAATATTGGATACCACGATATGAAGTTTTATTCTATTTTAAATACAATAATCAGTATCGTCAAGATAATATTTTCCTACAAAGTTGAAATAATAGACAACCACTAAGTATTTCATATATACATGTGTGTGTGTATATATATATATAAAATTTTAAAATTTATATTTATAATGCCTTTAGGAATTTTAAGTCCTCATAGTCTTGAAAGTGCATAATTTAAGACACGAACAACATGTGCACTTTTTTTCCAACTAGCTAAAACATAGTAAACTTTAAATCAAAAGCAACTGCAGCTAATGCATTTTGGATTTTGCTATCTTTTTTACCACAAAATTTTTCTTAAATTTCAAAAGGAACTTTTACAATTACATGAGTACCATCTATAGCTCACACACAATCCTTCAAATAAAGATAAAATCTTAAGTTGTTCACTATCTCTAGAGGAGTGAAATTATTTAGCTCTCTGATCAGGTACTAGTATAGGTCTGGGATTGCTTTCAATATAATTCTATAATAATGATGAATAGTTTCAATAGACCTATAGAAAGTTGAAGCAGTAAAATAAAATTTGGTATTATGCCTTATAACTTGTAAAAAAATCATTACTTGCCTCCTAATAGACATATTTGCAGTTGGTCGCAAAAGATCATTCATAGTGAATAGATCAGAAAGATTGTTAACTACAATAGGTTTCATTCTAAGTTATTCGACACAATGCGTATCACCTCTATTTAATAAGTCATTCATATAATATTCTCTTTCGAAAATGAAATTTAAACATGATTCTCTAGGCATATGGGATGTTTGGTCACATTTTGATATTGCTCGAACAATATGACCAAATATCAATTCCATTTTGATTCACGAGGATGAGCCAAATTAATTCAAAGATAATTAATTTGAAGAAAGGAAGATAAATTAATTTAAGAAAAATTGTTTAATTATGGAGAATTAATTTTAAAAAAAGAAGGTTTAAATACAAAAATATTATAAAAGGAGAGAGAGTGTGATTTTCAAGTGTAGTATCATAGAAAAATCAAAATAAATGAAAATAAGTTTAAATATGCCTATATATAGTGAAAAGTGGGAAAAATGCCAAAGTATGAGCAAAAATGGAAAAATAAGGGAAAATGATAAAAAAATCAAACTGAGGGACCTAGGGCACCCATTAGGGTATGGCAGCCACACTTTGGCATGAGGCAGCTATATGGCCTTATGGCGGTCGCACTGTCACGCCTTGACTCTAACAACCGGAGGAATTGTCCGCTTTAGATCAAGCTAGCTCCATCCTATATTAGATCGGCAAGACCTGCACAGTTTTGTCCCACAGGTGAAATGGAAAACTTTCCAAGCGGTCACTCATCCTAGAATTTTCGTTAAACGAGCACGCTTAGTCTTGGAGTTCTTCCAATTCTCCAAGCCATTATACTAAAAGACGCATTTGATGATTAGTTTTTCCCTTTTTAATATATGATTCGATTCATTATTGTGTCTCGTATTCCACTACCCTAGCTAGTCTTTCATCTTAGAAGTTAGCCAGGAGTTTTACTCTATTCGCCTTTTGAGGATCATTTTGTCGTGTCGAGATGTCACAGGCCCACCAGCTTTCGCGTGGTTCATCCTCGAACCATACATCTACTGGTGGGGGGTCTACTTTGGATCAAGCTAGCTCCATCCTATACTAGATCGGCATGACCTACACGATTTTATCCCGAAGGTGAAATGGGAAACTTTTCAGGAGAGGAGGTCACTCATCCTAGGATTTTCATCAAGATAGCAAGCTTTACCCTAGAGTTCTTCCAACTCTCCAAGCCATTACACCAAAAGGTGCCTCTGATGATTAGTTTCGCCCATTTTGATATATGATCCGATTCATTTCTGTGTCCTGCATTCCACTACCCTACCTAGCTTACCATCCTATAAGCTAGCTAGGAGCTCTACTCTACTCAGCCTCTTAAGATCGCTTTGTCAGGTCAGGATGTCACACGCACCTTAACTTTGTGGTGACTTCAACTTCTGGTCATCTAGCCTAAGTTGTTTTGGTCCATTTAGGGTTTTTGGTGTGCAATATAACATTGAAAAGCTATGGATATGTTGTTTCTAATGCAAATTGAATCTCTAAAAATATTGACTATCGTTCCATTTATGACTGAAGAGTGGACAAAAGGGCCACTTTGCCTTTTTAGGTTTAGCTTTGATTCTCGATCGATTGAATACCGTTTTGAACCGCACTTCTTGCAATTGCATTCTAACAATTTAAGTATGTAAAAATATATGTGTTCATAAAATACATTACAGAGACTCTTATACAAAAATGCCAAAACACTTTGGCTTAGAACAAGTTTTTATCTTTTGGCCAAAGCAAATGTAAGCTTAAATAGGACTTCATTATTTTCACAAATGACTGTCATATTTCCCTTTCATTCAAGCAAATCACTTTAGATACTCTTGCATGAGAGAAGGTCCAACTGCAAACAAGCTTGCTAGTTTCCCAAAAGGACATATCATTTTCAAGTAAAGGCAAAATGGGTGAATTTTTAAAGAACAACAAGAAACGAATTCGAATGGTATTTAGACAAGGCTTTAAAGGAAGGGATTAAGAATTTGAATATAGGTATTTGGATCTGTATATTACTTGAATAACAACTGAGGAAAGATTCTTGGTCACTTGACTCGCAAAGACTTCACGTGGTTAGAGGAGGTTGGCTAGATTCCATAGTTGATTAGTTGCCCACAGTTGTAAATGAGGATAGTCGAAAAGGTAGATACGAAGATCAAAGAAAGAGTTAATCAGTTTCAATAGCAGAATATCACTAAATGACAAATGAGCTCCATCCTTCCCCTTTTATAGCCTTAATGAGCAAGGATTAAAAAGCTCAAAAGGTGACAACTAGTTGGATGTGTTAAAGATAAGGCATGTCAGCTCATAATGATACATGAGCCTTTGAGGAAGAGGCCACTAAAGGGACCCATGTGCAGTTGCATAGTTAACGTCAGTCTAGTTCCAAGCCTAAATGGTGGGCGCAAGCAGGTAGCCAATATTAAAGCCCGTAGTAGAAAACATGACATGATCAAGCAGAAGGGGCCACTTGGGCTTAAGAATCCAGTCTTGTAGATATTGTTGAGGATTGATTTTTCTTTGAGTGTACTCCTCAAGCTCCGACAAATAGGAATAATACTATTGTAAAAGACAAAATTGAAAACATGCAAACTTAAATGCAATAGCATTTACTCTCTCCAACCCGCATTTCTCAATTTTCTCTCTATATTCTCACTTTTCTCTCTATATTCTCACCTAGTTCTTTTCCCGTTCCTATTTCACTATATCTTTCCCTTTTTCTTTTTAGGCTAGTGCCGCAGGACCTGTTAATCCAAACCCTATCCTATACTTAACCCATCAAGTGCTCAAAGCAAGCCTGATAGACATAGCCCTAAAGGACCCGATCTAAAAACTTATAAACAATGATCTTATGTACTAACAATGTGAATTAAAATTTTCATTGTATTGATATTTTAATACTTCCTTCGTCCACAAATAAGTTTTACATTTACACATTTCTCATCCCTTAAGAAAGTCATTTAATATGTTTAATTTATAATAAATTATTGAGTAAATTGATTACATTACTCTTCTTTACAATGAAGAGAGAGAGAGAGAGAGAGAGAGAGAGAGAGAGAGAGATTTTGGATTTATAGCAATTAATGTTTGTTATTTGCAAATGGTAAAAATGAAAAAAGTTACTATTTCTTAAAATCTATAAATGTGACTTATTTGTGAACATACTACTTTGGTAAGCATGGCACTTATTTGTAGACAAAGAGAGTTTTACTTATAAGTGAATCTATTTTTTTTTTTTGCAAATACGTTTGTAAAATATTTAGTCTATGAATAAATTTTGGTGATTAGTGTCTTAAATATAGAATTATTTGAGAAGAAGATAACATAATTATGCAAACCCAAGCCCATGTTAAAATTCTCTGCCCTCAACATCAAGAAGATATTTATTGTACATTTAAATTTTTAATAATTATTTTATATTTATTATCAGAATTATTTTTACTTTATTCATAATTTACTTTATGGAATTTGATGAATTAAACAAACATTAAATGGGTTTTTTTTTCTTTTTTCCAAGTAATTGAAAACTAGCAAAGTGAAATAGAAAGCAAGCGTCCACCCGATCGCTTCTATAACTACAGCGCTAGGCTAGGGCCCTATCGTATAAGTGAGTTGGAGAGAAATGTCTCTTTTGAGAGTCCTACCTTCGGTCCCCCCTTTGAGCAACCTAATTCAAAAATTTTATGCTGAAACTCAAACAAAGCAAAAGTCATTACTATGGAGAAAGTTTTATCTGAGAAAGGTGGAAAGTAGAAAATTATTTTAATTAAGAAATTGAAAATTCTATCAAACTGGATATCATTGAAAAAGGTTGGAAGCTATCATTTTGAAAATAGGTAGAAGATAATTTTGCCATCTCATCATCTACCAAAAAAGAATAATAAAATCATATTGGAATTGGAGTGTTGGACCCATTAAAGATCCTATAAATAAAAATAAAATAAAATAAAATAAAGTCATGACTATATATATAGACACAGTTTTACCAATAACTACAAATCCTGCAAAAATTTCGACATGTGAGGACAAATTCATGACAAGTAAAACAGTAGTGAAATGAAGCCAAAGTGAAGGCGATCATAGACAAGTTTGTCGTATGTGTTTTCATTCTGTTTCAAAAATTAGAGTTTTTTTTTTTTTTTTCTTTTTTTCTATTATCACTGAGTATCTTTATAATATATACCTTTTAAATATAAGACTATTTTCATTTCATGTTCGTAACCGCACTTTTTTTTATAGGAATCGGACCCATAACTTTACAAATTCTGAACTCTGATTTACTGCTTAACCATTTTTCATGGATTAAAAAAAATTATTTTCCATGAAAAATTACAAGAAGCACAACATAAATTATTTTAATCGATTTATTCAGTTATTTATAATTTGATTCTCTATAGTACGCCAAAAAAAAAAATCGAAATTTTGTTAAGGATAAAATACTCATTTTATTATAATTTAATTGAAAAATTAACATCAATATTATTCAATTGAAAAATGATTGATTAGTCACCTCAAAAAATAAAATAATGAGTGATTAGTGAATGTTGAAGGACGCAAAGCATGCCAAGGAATTATAATAATCTACTAAAGCATAGTTTGCATCATCATTGTTAATATTTTATTTATCACGCTTTGTTTTTTTTTTTTTTTTTGTTCGTCTTTAATTTGTTTTTTCTGCCCTCTTAATGATAATAAATGACCATTTTCTTCTTCGTTGTTTCTTTAGGATATGCATCTCTTTCCATTTGTTTTGGTCAAAAGCAATGTCGTTTTATCCATAAAGAATTTATCGCAAAGTTTCAGTTTTTTTTGTTCACACATTTTTGAAGTGCAAGTAGGGAGGACCATAAATAATTCTTAATTACATATTACTTAATTAAAATGGAAGTAAATAATTCATAAAATAAATATATTAAAGTGCAAAATTTTAAACTTAAGTTTGTCGGGTTATACGTTTTTAATATTTTTAACTCTTAATGAACGTGAAATATTGTAATATATGTAATTTATGAATTAATACATCATAAATTAGCTAACCTAAATAAAATTTTCCACTAGCTAGAATCATTATAAATGTGTTAGAGAGGGAAATCTTTAGTTAATCACAATCAAAAAAGATAAATATATATACAAAAAGGATTTTGCTTGTTGGGTTGGTGGCTCGCGTGGGCTAAAGTAGGGTAGATTCAAAGTTTAAATTATAAATATAGAGAGACAAATATATGACTTTCGGCAACAATTTGTGGTTTTCTTTTTCTGTCATTATTATTATTATTATTATGAGTTTTTAATCCTAAAATGATACTAATTTGCTAAATTCTACATTCAAAAGATGCAAAGTGACATATAATTTGCCCTTCGTAACCTTTATTGCTTTGTAATACAAAAGTTGCTTAAAAGAATTAACAATGGCAAACTTATGTACTTGTTAGTATCATTAGGAGATAATTGCGCATGAGGAGTGTTTAGGATTAGATGGATTTGGACCCCATGAGTCATCGAAAGCTAAACCCCCAATTAAAATAAAAATAGAATGCTAACTCTATATAATTTGGTCAGTGGTTGAAGCACAGTAACACCTTTGGAATTTCCGAATCGAATCGTAGAGTCGACATCTTAGAAAGTTTGTTTAGAGATTTTTAACATAATCGTTTTTTGTAAAAAAAAGATCAGTCTCTCATCTAACTGTTAAACAGGAGATGAAAGCACACCCATAGTAATAATAATAAAAAAATAGTATGCCAAATAGTAAGATTCTTTAGCATTTCATACAAGAAAACAGAATTTTCCTATTCATGTTTGGAATTGCTTTTCCAAAAAGTGGAATTGAATGAATTCCAATGTTTCCTTTTTTTTTTTTTATTTTGTTAAAAATTATTTTAGAAAGTAATGTGTGTTTAAGAAGGAAAAACATTATTACTCCTTAAAACATGTTAAAAAGTTTAGGCTTAGTTCCATGAACTTACTTACCTTGTAGTCAATAATTATTAATTGAGCAAATTAGTGATTTTCCTTTATCTTTGATATGGACATAAAAAAAGATGCTTCCAAACTAGAAATTATTATATTTTGGATGCTAAGAAATAAACTTTTATTCAAACTTTGATTCAAACTTACTAGAATTAGATTTCTTTCAAAAAAAAAAAATATATTACTAAGCCAATCGTTCCGTCCAAAAAATTGCTTTTTTCCCATTAACTGTCGCTAAAAAGATAAAAACGACGTCATTTCGTCCTACTTATTTATGTAGTGTAGGAGTAAATAGAGGAGCCTACATGCTCGATTGTAAAATTGAATGATAGAAATCTCAAACACTTGGCAATAAATTCATTTACTGCTAATTGAGTCCCCTTCTAAAATATATGTTAATGTAATATCCAATATATGTAAATTATTGTCTTAAATTACTTAAATAAATTATTTTAATGTTTTCTATAAAATACATTTTCTTTCAACTCCCATGTCACTATCTATCCAACATTCGCAATGCAAATAAGAAATATAATATTAATTATAATTATCAATAAATTTATTTATTTTCTTATATTATATATAAAATGTTACTTTTCACCAAATTGAATATTTTACTTTTATTATAAAAACAATTTTATTGGATGCTCTCACCTTTTTCGTAAGATTAAGAAAAATTATTATATTTGTTTCCAATAAATTTAACAAATTAGACATAAATTGGGCCTACAAGAGCGGCTTGGCTTTGTGAGTAGACGAGGGATTTAACTCCATAAAAGTGATTATGAGTGCTTGAAAATTACGTACCCACTTCAAAAGCAGTTCATCTTAACTCAATTATTTGCAATAATTTTACTTTGAGGTCGTTCAAGTGATTGATGAGCTGCAATTTTAAATTTTTATTGCGGCTTATAATGTAAATAAATTACAGCATAATTAATTAATTATCCAACTAATCACTTTACATATCTAAACTACTTCATGCTCGCAAGAAATACTAATTTTTTTATATAGTTTTATTTATTATTATTTTAATAAAACAAGGCTAGTGGATTTTTATACTCATTTGCTATCTGTCAATATCAATAATCACATCTTATGTAAGTACTGTAGATATGCAAATGGTATATCTTTAAATTAATGCACTGTTAGACAGGTAATTTAGTTTCAGAGCTACAGGAACTTCAAGTTGCGTTATTATTCTAATAATTTTGAACCCATAAGTCTCGCTGATGACTATTCATAAATATACCAATTGAGCTAATCTCTGAAATTAATTAATAAGGGCCCAAAATGTACCCACCCAAAGGTTGGAACAAAAATGTTAAAAGTGATAACGGTCCTAGCAAATTAAAGTACAACCTATAAAATTTATTCTCAGAAGAAAAAAAAAAAAAAAAAAGACGATCAAAAGGGAATTAAGAGATTAAGAGCAACTTATAAAATTTATTTTATCTGTAGAATAGAGGAGAATGATGACTCAGTCAGCATGCTTTCAGCAGAAGAAGCAAAATTTAAGTAAGTTCTGGCCACAAATAATTTCTCCATTTGAGTTCAAGTGCAGTGCATTTGGACCAACCACATAATAAGGGAGAAATACTAATCTTTCCTTGGAATAGTTCCAAAAAAAAAAAGGGAAAAAAAATGCAATTTTTATGGCTATACAAAAAAATAAAATAAAATCTCAGAAATGTTGTATGCAGTAGACTTGTTCATGGGTCACGCTTGAATTTTGGAATTAACAAATTTTCGAAGGCAAAGTAATTTTCTTCATGAATTAAAGCCAATGGACAAAGCTAGTTCAAACATAAAATAACAGTGAAGTTTGATTTTATTTTTAAAAGGAGTTGTAGTTAGAGTAATGTGAACATTAAACCAAGGAATTATGCCCCTTTGAAGATTTTAGAGTGCGAATTGTTAGCAGAAAAGACAAAGAAAAAAAAAAGGTAATTAAGTTATAACTTAGAAAAGTATATGTAGAATGAGTACTAAAGCATACAAAGGGAGACTTTTCAAAAAATCAAAGATACCTAATTGCTCGAAATAAAAAAGAGAAATGACAAAAAAAATATATATATTAAAAGATAAAGCTTTGAAGTAAAGAATATTACTTGGAAAGTTATGAATCAAAACAATGTAACGGGTTTTTTAAGGTCAAAGATAGGTACCTTATCTATTGGCCCCAGCAGTATTCCAGCCTGATTGTGACAGATAAGGTAAATATAAGATTATAATCAATCTCCAGTTGCTGATATATGCAAATCCTACCTGTTGCTTTAGCATGTGAAAAAAGCCATATCTTTAAGCAACTAGCTTTATCTTATATGAGATTGCATTAGAATTTCATCCACTATGGTAATCAAGGACAAAAACAACAGACAAAGCATATCCAACCAAAAAAAAAAAAAGGTGCATTCATACACAGAATTCGGTTTCAAAAATCTAGTAGCTTGAAAATTAGTCTTTCAAATCAATGCATAGCAAGCTTCCAGGTTGTAAAAATGCCCGATTCAAAAGATTGCAGAAATCAAATTTTTGTCACCTACAACATAAGTGATGTAAATTTGAATTTGTCCTTATGCAAATGAAGGTTCTACAACTACCACGAAGCAACTATATAAATAAAACTATAGAGCAATTATTTCCTACTTGTCATAAATCAAACCTCTCCAAATGATCATCATATCATCATCCGTCATTTTTGACAAAGAGAAAATGACCCTACAGAAGACATTTTATCAGAAATGGTAATGAATCTTCTATTGGTTAGAATGCAAATAGCGGCGCATATTCTGTACATTTTCTTCTCAGCTATCATCATCAAAGCCAGTCCCCACATTCTCATCCGGTAGATATGATAGCAACATCCAATTATTAGAAAAATCAAAACATGCTTCCGTACAATAATGAATTGAATATGAGCACTCTACCTAGAAAATGCCAAACTAGGAAAATACAACATACAAGTTGCCTAGAGACTGATCAGACCAATTTGAAACTGTTCTTTGTCATGAACTTTCAAATGATAGCCATATAAAGCTTTTCCCCACAATAGAATAAAAGATAATAAGAAAAACAATGCTTTTGCCTTAATCTAGGACTTGAAAAAGATATTCTATGAAAATAATCTCTAATGACAAAATTATTTTGAGTACAAAGATTTGAACTTCATGTTCAGTGAGTGATTTGTCAAAATTGACAGTCATTAAATATTAGTAAAATGATTTCTGAATAGAAAATGAGATGATACACAATTTCATTCATAGAAACTCCTAACACTGGCTATTAACCTGCAGCTCAGTTCATGGGCAGTAAAACATGGAAAGAACTTCTCAAGATAGAGGAAAAAGGAATTGAGAGGTAACTTGTAGTATGTTACAAATTCAGCCCTTCTCATATGATACACGTAATTGCTATTAGGAAACACATAACAGTGGATATCAAGCACAAGATTCTCAACATCCTTCTTCACATGCTAGGCCCACTGGCATATGTAAGCAAAAGTGCAAAACAATCAGATTAATAGAACTCCAAAGCTTGATCCGAAAATGAGCTGATAAAGATTTTTAGCCAGAAGAGGTGTTGAACCAAATTTATGCATAACACCACCATGTTAACTAACCATTCATCCCAAAATCTTAAGCTGTCAAGAGACATGGTGGAAAATTGTACCAAACAATAGGATACTTAACAGTAGACTGATGCAAAGAAGACAGCAAAAACTGGTTGATGTTGCCTGATATTAGAAATTAACCAATACGTACATGCTCTCTACAAACATTTTTGTTAGTTCTCAGATTCAGAACTCTCTAATGCTAGCCGTGTACTTTGGCACAAAATGTCACTAGCCATTTGGAACTCCCTGGTTTACATGATCGATTAACATTCAGACTAAAACAGCTACATGCACTCCTAAAGAGTTAGTTTCATGATGGATTGTGTACACTTACAGTATATTACTTTAGATGGTTCAAGCTTCAAAGTCCTTTAATACCAAATTTGGTTGATACCACAATATGACCAAATTTCTGAATTTCAACTGCCACAAGCCATGCATTCTTCTTGATTATCCAGTGAGCATACCATTTGTGCCATATCAGCATTGACATCATTGTTTGTCTTATTATCGTTTTCCTGTTTCACCACAAAATATGTCAAAATTTACCACAAATTAGAGAACTAACTAAAAGCATGACTCGCAGATACACGTTAAAATAAAACATAACAAAGTATGTTCTCTTTTGGAGAAGATATTTTAGTTGGAACTACATATTCGTTGTTTCAAAAGAAAAACAAATACATAACACAGCCATTATTGGGAAGAATTACTATTGAACTTTTATTGCAATTATCATATTTCTATAAGATAGCTCTATTCTCAAAATGGACTTATGCCTTCCAAACTACAAAATAAAAATGGATGAGGATTTATGGAATACATAAAAAAGGATCAACATGTTAATGAAAAGAAATTTCATTACATTGTTGAGAACAGATGTATCAACTGTGAACTTGATTGCATCAGCCGCAGCACGTGTTCTCAGATAGTACATCCCTGTTTTCAGGCCCTGCACCAATCAGTAACACATAAAAAGATATATATATATATATATATATACTGTAACATAAAAAATGTAAGAGAAACAAATAGAAAACAAATATCTAATCTATCAGTCTGCAGCAAAATGAAGGATTATGATCAAATTAATGCATGCTAATACAAAGATGGAGATATACCCACCACAAATAATCATGCGGCCGATAAAATTCATTTTTTAATTAAAGAATGCATTATCTACTTATGTTACCACTACGCCAGTCATCCAATGCCCTTTGACAGTAACATGGTAAAAATAGCATCAATACCTTTATCATCAACACAAAAGTCAGGATCTGGTCAGAACCATGTAATGTAATGAATAAAAAACGAATTTGAAAATTCAGGTGTTATATATAAATTAAATACCTTAGACCAAGCATAAAAATGCAAAGAAGTTAGTTTCCCAAGATCAGGTTGCTCCATGTGAATATTCAGACTCTGACTCTGGTCTATGTAACAACCCCGTTCAACAGCCATATCAACCAATGTCTTTTGCTTGATTTCCCAGACCGTCCTAACATTATTTAGTAATGATGCCTTAGGATGATAAAAGGAAATCATATAGTAGTATTGAAATATGAAATAGGGAAGAGGCATACTTATAGATAGCTTTCAGCTGCTCAGGAATCTCAGGAATTTTTGCAACAGAACCATTCTCATAAATTATCTTGTTTTTAAGAGAATGTGACCAAAGACCAATCTCCGTTAGATCATGGAGGAGGTGCTTGTTCAAAACAACAAATTCACCACTGAAAATATTTATAGTTAGACGACTGCAGAAACATAACTTAAAGGAACCAACTTAAAAAAAAAAGCCAACCTCAAAATTCTGCGGCTGTAGATATTGGATGTATAAGGCTCAAAGCACTCATTGTTGCCAAGAATCTGGCTTGTTGAAGCAGTAGGCATAGGTGCTACAAGAAGGGAATTTCGTACTCCGTTCTTCAATATCATTTCCCTAAGAACATCCCAATCCCATCTATCGGATGGCAATACACTCCACATGTCCATCTGAAGAATTCCCTAGAGGAAAAGAAGGACTGCTAAAGATCTCACGTGCATTTTTTTCTCATTCCTCCTCACAAGCACATATATCCATCAGAATAGAATATGATGAGAACAAGAATTCGAAAAAGCTACGTCATGTACAGTTCCTCAGTGTACAAGATTTTGACTAAAACATATGGATCACACGAATCACATGAAGATTATTGCCAGAAAAATTTGTTTTACCCTTACAAATATGAATGGAACATGAACCAAAGCTTAAACTCAACCTCACAGCCCAAATAGTTTTCTGAGGGATATTGGTCAGATTTATGTCTAAAGTACATGCCACAAACACATAATAGCATGTGTCCAAGTTTAACAACAATAAGATATCATGGCATTCCATCTTCAGCATGTCTCTGTAGAATAATCTCATGACATCAAAAAGATTCAAAATCCATACCTTGCTTATAGGGCTCCCATTATATGTCTTATAAGGGCCATCTTGTGCAGCCAACTCGGATGAGGAGTTTAGTGCATGATAGTATATGGTCTCAAATATGTCTCTATTTAGCCGCTCGGCCTGTAAGGAACAAGAACAGAATCCAGTCTAGCTAAACCAACTAATCAAAGCCAAATCATATCCAGCAGATGCAAGTTAATACCTCTGGTGAATCAAATGGTATTCCAAGCAGGATGAAAGTATCAGCAAGACCCTGAACTCCAATACCGATTGGCCTGTGTTGTAAAATTGATCTTCTTGCAGTTTCAATAGGATAGTAATTAATATCAATAATCTTGTTAAGGTTTGCAGTAATTGTTGCAGTAACCTATCAAAGCAATAAAATTCACATAAGTGTAAGTCTCGAAGATACAATTCAATTTTCTAGAGACAGAAATAATTTTACTTCAAATGCAATGTTCAGCCAACTAAGTAAGTAATGCTACAAATATTTTCTTTAACTTTTGAATAAAAGATTTATACAAACGCATCAAATTTACTTGCTTGCCACTCCAATCAAAATAATAGATTTATTCTAGAACAATTAAACATTCCAACGACAACCAACCTTTGCTAGTTTCTCAAAATCAAAATATCGGTTCTTAGCATCTCTGCTTCCAACCAGCTTAGATGAGTGTGACTCAATGGGAACCCCCTAAAACAAGTGAAGATTGTTGAACAGTAATAAAATAGTAAGTGAAGGTAAACATATAAATCAATGGATGAACTTCCAAAATCTCACCCTTTCCCTCACATATCGTGGAAGCGCAATAGATGCCAGATTGCAAACTGCAGTTTCTGTTGGACTCATGAACTCAATAACCTCAGTGCACAAATTTGAGGATCTTATAGTACCCAGATTTTGATGGTTGCTTTTCCTATTGCAAGAATCCTGTAGAGACAAGTTCTTTAAGAAATGACCCAAAAAGATGTAAATCAATGAAATCTAAATATTGTTTGTCAACATGCCTTGTAAAGCATATAAGGAGTTCCAGTTTCAATTTGGGAATTTAATATCTCAAACCAGAGTTGCCTAGCAGATATAAACTTCTTTGCCCTGCCCTGTATCCACACGAACAATCATCTAAAGGTTAACTCTGATACAGACTGATACTCGACCCATGGTTGAAAGAAGTATCACAGTTTTGTACCTCAGTTTCATAACTTTCGTACAATTTTTCAAATTCTTCACCCCAACAATCAGCCAAACCGGAAGCGTCATTGGGGCAAAATAAAGACCAGCTGCTATCACTTCGGACTCTTTCCATAAAGAGATCAGGAATCCAAAGAGCATAGAATAAATCTCTAGCTCGACGTTCTTCCTGCAAAGAATAAATGGAAAATAGAATATACAAGAAAATCTCAGAAGAATAGAAAGTAAAAAATTTACACAAAAAAAAAAAAAAAGACTTGCAAAAACTCCCAAGTATCCATGTTCCAGATATAATTAATGCAAACAATAGTTGCACTTGATAGTCCAAATTCCATTATATATTACCTTTCCATGGTTTTTCTTAAGATCTAGAAACTCAAAGATATCTGCATGCCATGGCTCCAAATATATGGCAAAAGCACCTAAACAAAACAAGACTGTTCATGATTGCACATAAAATACCAACACGAGCTAATGTGTATCATATGCATCACAATTAGGTATATCAGAATTGTTATTGTACCTTTCCTCTTGCCTCCTCCTTGATCAACATAGTGAGCAGTGTCATTAAACACTCGAAGCATTGGAATAATGCCATTGGAAGTCCCATTTGTCCCACAAATGTAACTACCGGTAGCACGAATATTATGGACAGAAAGGCCAATTCCTCCAGCTAACTTGCTAATAACAGCACACTCTTTCAAAGTATCAAAAATTCCCTCAATACTATCATCTTTCATGCACACAAGAAAACAGCTACTCAACTGTGACATCAACAAATGAAGATGAGCATAAAAACTTACAATATGTAGAATAATGACACAACATAAACCTACTTGGGGCTGAGGGGTTCCAGCATTGAAAAGGGTAGGGGTAGCATGCGTGAACCAACGCTGAGACATCAAGTGGTAAGTTTCAAAGGCAGAGTCAATGTCATCTTTGTGGATGCCAACAGCAACCCTCATCAACATATGTTGTGGTCTTTCTACAATCTCCCCATCAACCTTCAAGAGGTAGGACTTCTCAAGAGTCTTGAATCCAAAGTAATCATAGTCAAAGTCTCTGTCATAGATGATCTCACTGTCCATGCGATTAGCATTCTGATAGCAAAGAAGATATGAATTAGTAAATCTATTCCTCAAGCATCAAAGAAAAAAACCTTAAAAAAACCAAAAAAATTCAGTCTAAACCATCATTCCTCATGCAAAAATCTCATCAAGAAAAGAAATTTCAAGGATGTTGATCGAGTAAAGACCATAGTGACTATATTTAAAGAGTTGAATATTAATATTAGACAATAAAAACTAAATCAATATAGGATATTACCTTCATAATTATTTCATAAACATCATCTGCAATAAGAGAAGACTTCTGTCCAGACCTCTTATCAACATGGTCATGCATTACTTTAATCCTGCATCATCCATCCAAAGCCAAAACACATTCTTATCAAAACAAGCTACTAATAAATCAAAAGAAAGGAAATGAAAACACAAAAATAAGGAAATGAAAACACTCACGTCTCTGAAAATGACTTCTTTGTATTCTTATGCAAATTGGAAATAGCAATTCTTGCAGCCAACTACACCACCACATCATCAATAATTACTACAAAAGCATAATAATTACTCAAACTAACTTATCAAAACGACATAAACTGACTAACCAAAGCATAATCGGGATGATAAGCAGTCAAAGCAGCGGCTGTTTCAGCGGCCAACTCATTAATCTGCGCAGTGGTTACGCCCTTATATATTCCACTGCAAACTTTCTGAGCTACAAGCACAGGATCGCAGTACTCGCGGCTCAAACCATAACTCAGCTTCTTCAATCGAGCCGTGATCTTGTCGAAATGTACTGGTTCTTGACGCCCGTCGCGCTTTATAACGTACATGGTTTGTTGTGTTAAAGAAACGTTAGGAAGTTGATTGAGGAGTTTTGTCGAACAGGTAATGGGTAAATTGAAGTAGTTCTATTTGGTTTGGCTGTTTATATAGAGAGATTTTAGAGGAAGAAGAAGAGTGTATGAGAAGCTAGAGAGAAATGAATAATTTCAATTTGAACGAGTTTTGATTTATTACTACTTATTAGTCAATTTTTGTATTACGAGGTTGGGTTAGTTTCTTTCATATATTTTTTTTTTCAATTTCCCGCCAATTTGATACGTGGGATTGATTGGGAACTGGAGCGCCATGCCCGGTTACTGGTGCACTGTTGTCTCATGGAGTAGGCAATTTTGACTAGCAACTAACTAACAAAAATTAAAAATAAAAAGTTTTATCTCTTTACAGAATATTTGTTAGGATTGTGCATGGTTACGGCGAATTCGAATCAAACCAAAGAATAATAGTGAACCAAACAGATAGTAGGAATCGAACCGTATCTAACTTTATGCAATTTATTATTTGGTTTTGGTTTTGATTCTTATAAAGAATCACACCGAAACCGTATTGAAAATAAATTGGATCGAATTGAACTAAAATATTGATTTGTCCGTATATATATTTTTAAATGTTTCAATATATTATGTTATTTGTAGTGAACATTAAATTTTATTATTTTAAAACAAAATCTTTATTAGTTGATAATCTTTAATTAATAATATAAATAGAGTATAAATTAAAATTATTTATCTCACATAAAAAATTAATATCTAATGATTCCTGTCATTCCTTATAGCATATAATATTTTAACTATAAAATAATTCTTAAATGTTTATATGGTATTTCACTTTACTTATAATTTAAATAAAAAATGTTTTTTAATTATAAATGACATTATAATTTTATTTTAATATTATAATATTTTTATGTAAAGAAACTTTATAATGTGTTTTAAAAATATAATATTTTCAAGGAATTGGAATTGAAATTAGAACCATAACTAAATAATTAAAATTGAAAAATCGAAGAATTATACTAAAATTGAACAGAAAATTTGAGTCCATACAATTTCGATTCTTTAGTCATTCGATTTTGATTTTAGTTTTTAAAATAAAAGAACTAAATTTTTTGTTTGGTTTCGATTCTTCTTAAGAATCATATTACACTATAAGAAAAACAAAAATTAGTGACAAAATATTTTGTCTCTAATTCATTATATTTTGACGCTAATTAGTTTTTACCGTCAAAATAGGAATAAAAAAATTTTGATGCTAAAACACTTGTCGCTATTTTTTTGCGACAAAATATTATTTTGTCGCTAATTTTAAAATTTTTTTTGAGTAACAATATTTTTTGTTGTTAACACAATAGAAGAATAAGAAAGTTACATTTTCTAAGAGGTTGAGACAAAGTTGGACCAGAGAAGTGAGAGCGAGAACGTGAAGAAGACTCTGACACGTTGAAGAAGAAGGACAGAAATAGTTAATGGGCGCAACTAGGAAAAAAAAAATAAGGCTTCTTTATTTAGGTTTTTGCTTAGAAGAATCGAGACAAGAGAAAAGGGGAAGAAGAACAGCACTTCTTCGTTTAATTTTACCCTAAATTTATTTTTCATCCCAAATTTACTAACAAAAAAATGTCGATAATTTAAAAAAAAACTATCATTAATTTATGGGTAAATTATTGTTAAATAATAATAGTAATTTTTGGTATTTAAAATACCAACATATTTGCGAGAAAAAGGTTTTTGTCGCTATTTAGCTACAAAACACCTTCAAAAATTTGTCGTAATATTTTAAAATAATTTTAATTTTTAATAATTTGAATTTAGTCGGTATTTTGATGGTAAATACTGACAAGATATTTTTGATAATATTTTTATTGTTAAAAAATTATTTTCTTGTAGTGCTAGAATTGGACTTGACGGTCCAAATACTTGTCACATTTAATAAAACTAGTTTTTTGTATGATGTCCGTTGCGCATTGACTATGCTCGTTATGTATTTATTTTTAAACTATATAATATTAAAGTATAAATTTTGTTTAAATTAAAATAAAAACAAGTGATTAATTTGTATTACACTTTGACCTATAAACTATTTACTATAATGTCTCTTATGTAATTAATTATACTTTTATATAATCAAGTGGTCTAAAAATAAAGTTCAATCTAATTCATATATCTAATTTTTTAGTCCCTAAGTTATAAATGTAGATTTTTAAAATTCTAATAAATGCCTAAAAAAAATCAAGTCATTATTCAATTCCTGCTATTAACTTCAAATTAATATCAATATAAAACTATAGTGAATAATAATAATAATAATAAATTATTCTTCACTGTTAAGTAAAAAGAAAGCAATGAGAGGATGATTTGAATAAACAATAGAAGTCAAATTGACTACGGTAGCAGTATTATTTACCTAGTAAAATATATATACATGTACACAAATTCTTGAAATCCCGAAAAGTGACCTAAATAGAACTATATAGTTCTATTTTTTTTTCAGTTTTTTAAATACTATTTTCTTTTAAATCAAACATATTTAGAATATAAGGAAAAAAATATCAAGAAAATTAAAAATATTTAATAATCAATAGACCATATATTTATCACAAATAAATATAAATCTCTTATTAAATTAAAATGATTATATTTATAAATTATTTAGTAACAAAAAAGAAAATAAAAAATTATTATTAAAAATAAAACTCTTTCAAAACTCACCTAACAAAAAAATATTTCAATCTATAAAAAATATTATATATATTTTTTAAATTAAAATTCAACTGCTTATCATTATTTAAAAATTTACTTTTAAAAAAATATTTTCTATCTGAAAATCTATTTTTTAAAAAACACATCCAATCAAATCATATAAATATAAAAAAAATATTAATAAAATAACATATTTTCTTTTTTTATCTATATCCTAAAAGAATTGAATATTTAAAAAAATAAAACATAAAAATATTTGTAAATGTATCATTATCATATTTGTTTATTAAAAATGAATTTAGCAAATATAAAACTTAAATTTTTAATTGTTTAATTATCTATATGTGTTTATTTAAAATGTAATTTTTTTTAATTCATTAGGATATTTAATAGCCGAAACAATACTGTAGTCTGTCAACAAGAATAACCTTGCATTCACTTAATTGGTAAAAACACTCGTAGTCAAGAGAATTTAAACTTGAGAACTCTCACTCTTCACGTAGGTGAGAAGACATTATTAGCTTAAAAATAATTTTATAAATATATTAATAATAAAATATAATTTTCTAATTGGTTATATCTAAGGTTATTTTAGAATATCATAAATTTCATTAAGGACGCTATTGAAAATCTCATTATTTTTCCACTATTCCCACTTTTATATATAGTATAGATAAATAGTTTGTTCCAAAATACTTGTTGCATTTATGGTTTAAAGAGTAATATTATTTTTTAATATTTACGCTTTGTGCATGACAAATAATTATTATCTCAATTTAATGAATTTCTTAGAGAATTAATAGTACTATCTCGGTTCCATAATACTTGTCACATTTGAGAAAATAATTTTTTTCAAAATACTTATATTTTTTTTTTGTTTGAGAATCGAAAAAATAGCTTATATTAAAATGAATTGTCTAGTAAAACAAATGGAACAACAGAAGAAGGAACTTCTTTTATCCAAAACAAAGCATCAATAGAGAATTGAGCAAGCTTGGCCAGTTCATGAGCTATCTGATTGCCAAGTCGACGTACATGAGAACATTTAAAAACAGAAAAACTAGGAATTAATGATAATAGAGACAAACACCTAGTCCCATATTTAGTTTTCGGGACATTTTGAGAGAGAACATGTTAGACCAAAGAAAGATTATTAGATTCCAATATTATAGAGCGAAAGCCCATATCCAAAGCAAATTGAGTAGCAAACACTGCTGCCTCCACCTCAGCATGATCAACTAACAGAGGAGCCAAAAGCCTCTTACAACTAGCTACCATCACAACACCCCTGTGATCCTGGATAACAAAGCCCAAACCACAACTATTCTACTGAAAAACTGTTGCATCAGTGTTCACTTTAAAGAGCTGTGCAGGAGATGGATACCAACTTGCCGGACTAGCAACAGGAGATTGAACTTGGGAAGGCTAGTTATTTGCATTCTAGAAATCCTGCAGAAGAGCCAATCCTTGATTAACCACTTGCAATTCAGACAACTCTTTATTCTAGAATATATAAGAATTATGAGCTTTCCAAATCGACTAGAGCATCATTAGGAAGACTTCAACCTGTTGAGTATCAAAGTTCCTTATTAACAAAATAAACCAATCAATAAAAGAGAGACCTTCAAACTAAGACACATCAATCCATAGAGGACATAAGGGTCATACCAGTCTAGCCTTTAAACAGTCCATAAGACTGTGGCAAACAGATTCAGGAGCTTCACCGTAAAATGAACAAATCGGGTCCAAAGTGATACCCTTACAAGATAGAGCTTTTAAGATCGGCAGCTGAAGCTTACATGCTCTAAATACAAAGTGCTTAACCTTTGTTGGGACAAACTGTTTCCAAAGTGCTTTCCAAACTCCACCATTAATATTCCCTGAAGTTGAACCATGGGCTTGAGCTTGCTGAGACAAAAAGCAAAGATGATAGCCACTTTTCACCATATAAACACCGTTCTTTGAGTAATTCCAAATGATAGCGTCTTGTTATCTCCTCGCATTAAAAGGGATGGAAGCAATTTGCCCTGCTTCAAGGGGAGAGAAAATACTGTGAATTAACTGAATGTTCCATAAGAGAGAATCAAAGTCAATCAAATTATCAACAGTGGCATCCATCCCCAAGATCGAAACCAGTGAAGTCACTCAACAATCTGAAGCAATCAACAACCACTTATCTTGCCATATATGAATATGAGAGCCATTCCCAACACGCCATCTACAGCCTTACTCAACCAGAGGTAAAGCTGCACGGATGCTCGTCCAAGTATAACTAGGTTGAAAACTACGTTGGGCTTCAAAGATTGACCAATGAGGGTAATATTTTGCTTTTAACACTTTAGCCACCATCAAATCAGGGCGCATTAATAGCCTTCAACCCTGTTTAGCTAACAACGAGAGATTAAAAGCATGCATATGAGGAAAACCAACACCTCTTATGGATTTAACAAGGCACAATTTATCCTAAAACCTCCAATGAATTTTCCTTTCATCCTCTTGTTGACTCCACCAAAATGGGGCCAATGAAGATTCAACTTGTTTATAGGTAGCCAATGGAAATAAAAAGCAGCTCATAGTGTAGCTAGGAATAGCCTGGGCTACTGCTTTAATAAGAATTTCTTTGTCTGCTCACGACAAGGTCTTCTCCTTCCAACCCTTTAGCTTATTCGCAACACGATCACATATAGCTTGGAATACTACTTTTTTACTACGACCTATAATTGCAGGCAAACCCAAATACTTAGAAAAATGATCAATCTCTTTAACCCCCAAGCGAGACTTACAAAAATCACAGATAATAGCCGAAGCACTGGGACTAAAAGAGATCTCGAATTTTTCAAAGTTAATTATTTGACCTGAAGCCCGTTCATAGTCCTTTAAAATCTTCTCAACTGTCTCCACCTCACGCCGGTTAGCATGACCAAATATTATGCTATCATCCGTAAAAAATAGGTGAGAAATAGTGGGGGCTCGCCTATAGATTCTTGCGCTAAGAAGTAGGTGATCACGCTTAGCTTTTCGAATAAGACTTGAAAAAACTTCAGCACAAAGAAAAAATAGATAGGGTGACATGGGATCCCCTTGACGAAGCCCTCTTTTTGGGAAGAATTTGTCTTTAGGTCCCCCATTAATCAGAAGAGAGTAAGAAATAAAAGAGACATAAGACATAATAAGATCTACCCATTGCAAATTCAAACCCATTCTTAACATAATATGTCTCAAAAAGTGCCACTCAATCCTATCGTCAACTTTACTCATATTTAACTTGAGAGCAAACAGACCCCTCCCAGTTCGTTTATTCTTAAGAAAATGAAAGATTTCAAAAGCAATCAACGCATTATCGATAAGAAGTCTGCTAGGAACAAAAGCAGAGACTGAGAATTAGAGATAATATTAGAAAGAATCAATTTAAACCGATTAGCTATTGCTTGAGTAATTAATTTAAACACAACATTACCAAGCTAATAGGTCGAAAATCCTTAGTTAGTTCAGGATTTTTGATTTTAGGAATCAACGCAATAAAAGTATGATTTAGAGAAGCTGGAGACTCATTATGATTAAGAATAGCAAGAACCCTATCCTCAACATCACACCCAACAATATGCCAAAAAGTTTGAAAAAAAATAGGAGATATACCGTCAGGTCCAGGAGCTTTTGTAGGACGCATTTGCTTTAAAGCTAAACGCACCTCATCTCTAGAGAAAGGGACCAGCAATTTGGCATTTATCTCATTTGAAATCATGTTCTCAATCAAGTCCAAGACATCTAAATAATTCGATGGTTCCATAGTGGAAAAGAGGTTTTCAAAATAATAGGTCATTATTGTTGCTATATCTTGCTCATCCTTGTATTGTCTTCCCTCATCATCTTTAATGGAAATAATAAAATTTTTCTTTTGCCAAAAATTGGCCTTAGAATGGAAAAATGCAGTGTTTTTATCACCACCTTTCAACTAGTTCAAGCATGACTGTTGGGCCCACATCAACTCCTCTTTGGCTAGCAACTCTTGAATTTCACTCTAGATGTCCTTTTGCTGAGCTACACAGTCCACGGACTAAGAACCCATCTGCAGAAGCCTGAGCTCCTCCTGTAGTCAATGCAATGTTTTGGAGACATTGCCAAATTTTTGAACCTCCCAAAGCTTCAATTTTTGACTACATCTCTCTATCTTATTTTCCAATAAATTGTGGTTATATTGAAAACATGGTGGTTATTTTTCCTCCGTCCAATTTTAAATCCTTTAACAGTTAAAATCAAGTGAAAAATACTAAAATACCCTTGAGTATTACCTCATTATGTATTATTTGCATTGGACAATATAACAACAATCTAATAGAGACCTTCCATCTTCCAAAAAGATGCTGGTAGCTGGTGTGCAGTATTTACCAATATTATGAAGTTCAAAGTTGCTAAGAGTGTACCAATTGGACGTTTGCCCATTATGTTGTTGTAATATACTCTCGCCCTTAGCAGCACAACATTATTATCTATCAACCAAGAAAGGATAGTTCAAGGCTTCAAATGTGAGGGAGTAGAAACCACTACCTCTTAAGTGAGCATGCTTCACTCAAGAGACAATTAATTTGATCAATCCACTAAACAATACATTTGATAATTAATATACTCCTTTTTAATATATTAGTATAAGAGACAAAAGTTATCATCTTCATATGGGACGTCAATCGTCTTCAAAATTAGTGACAATAATTGTCCATAATATATGAGACGTAAGTTGTATCACATACATATAAGACGCCAATTGTCCCCAAAATGGATGACATCAATTGTTCTTATTATATGAGACGTAAGATGTATCCTTTACATTGGACGTCGATCCTCTCTAAATTTTATTACAATACTTGTCATTAGTAATGGAGACAGAAGTTATATCATCTCCCATATGGGCATCAATCATTCCCAAAATTAATGCAATACTTGTTCCTAGTATCAAAAATGTAATTTATCCTTTATTATTTGCGCAATTGATATCCCAATTTCTAATTAAAATATGAGTAAGATGTCATAATAAACTCAGATTGTCCCATTTGTATCCCCTAATTTGGAGGGTTATGACTTTTAGGGACAAATAATACTTACTATCCTCAATTCTCGTCCCCTTTTTTCACTTTTTCGTAGTGCTTGTGAAGTCGTCTTACATATTCATTTTTTTAAAATAGTTTACTACAACAAACAACATCTTTTTTTGAAGAGAGTTAAAGAGACATTTTTATTAGAGAGAGAGAGAGGCAAGGAAGGATTATCTCTTGAGCCCTTTTATATAGAGTAATGGAGGGCGGACAAAGAGAGTTGCCGGTAAACAATTCGACAACGTGCATGTCTGATACAAACCACTGATCTCATACGCCAAGTAAAAAGAAAAGGCTCACAAGTGCTAAATGCAGGCGCCCAATCAGTTTCATGAAAATAAAAATTTAGCATGACTTAAAAAGCATCAAAGTTTGACATTTTGTAGGATGGAAAGTTGTTTTGTTTTTGCAGCATCTTAAGGAATTTAACTTTGATTTTCATTAAAAATTTAGGGTGAGATAGAATGAGTTGAGAATGAACCCATTGCTGAGAATGAAAATGCTCGTGATAAAGATGCGGTATTGTGAGAGGTTAGATCAAGTTATGCTCATGGTAGGGGATTATGATAAAGAGTGAGTACTAAAGGGATGATTTTCAATTCAAGAATAGAAGATGTTGAGGAGATGAATTCAGAGATAGTGGAATTGAGAGCTCAGTTAGCAAAGTAAGTGCTCTTAAATAAAGAATATTCTCTCAAATGGATGAGATGTTTCGATCCTCGACAAATTCTCAATTTATGAATGTATATGCTTAATAATTATTTGCAATAAGTAATCACAAAATTAAATATGTCATTTATTGACCACTAGTTGTATATTGAGAAGCATGAATGTACTTTCATAAAATAACATCATTTTTTATTTTTATTTTTTTTGCAGGATTCTAATGGTTGTGGAAGAAGCGATTATGTATATATAAACTCAATTGCGATTATTATTTAGACATACTTGGTTTACTATTTAGTATTTTTGGTTTAAAAACTTAGACTTTATTTTAATTTTTTTTAGTATCACTCATGTTGAAACATTATTAATTGTTTAATTTGAGATTTGCGAATTTTATGTTTTGTGTTATTGACTAATTGTAGACATGAATTTGATTTTTTGATGACATGGACTTTCTTGTTATTTTTTCTTGTTCAATTGATGATTGATGCAAATTAATTATAAATGTTTTATATTATATATTACAAATTATAATATATAATGTTATATTATAATGATGAAAAAATGAAATAGAATCGAACACATATCGATGATAATTATCTCCTATTAAAAAAGAGACGATTTATTTAAAATCATCCCCTATAGAATATGATAGGCTCGGGACGATGTTAATTGTCCCTAAAAATATCTTTTTAACTTTAGGAGACAATTTTAAATGTTCTTTAATATACTTTTTTTTTTTGTGGTGGAAAGGGATCAAAGCTGCATCACGAGCATCCCCTTAGTTCACAAGAGTCATGATGATTGTATTTGTCATGCTGACAGAAGTGGAAATTTCACTGTAAAAAGTGCTTATAGGAAGCTGGTGTCAAATTTGCGTGACCCCTCCCTCAATGAATCATTATTGGCAGCTGCTATGGCGCTTGAGGATTCCTCCAAAAATCAAGAATCTACTGTGGTAAATAGGAATTGGATGTCTTCCTGTCCAAACAGACTTTGTATCCAGAGGTTTGGCTTTGAATGATGTATGCCCAATCTGTGGTGGTTCTGCTGAAACACTGGTGCATCTCTTTTTGGCTGTAGATTTGCGAAAAAATGTTGGTCTGCTGTGCTTCCTAGTGTTAGTGACATTTTTTAGCTCCAAACTGATTACTCTATGTCTGATATGTTGCCGAATATTTTCCAGGTTCTCACCTTAACAGATGTAAAATTATTTTGTGTGATAGTTTGGATAATATAAAATAACAGGAATTGAGTAATCTGCGAACAAAAAGCAGACTCACTTTCCAATCTGCTGAGGTCGGGACTTGTTTGGTTTAACTCTTGGAAATTAACTCAAGCTCAGCAACAAAACTCTTCCGCAGATCGCAACGCAGGTCTATCAATTTGGAAAAACCTCCTCCTAGCTTCCACAAGTGTAACACTGATGCCTCTCTGTTGCAGAATTCATTATACAGCAGGCACAAGTTGGATTATAAGGAATTCACAAAATGAGATGTTAGATGCATGTCAACAGGCCATTGTGGGAGCAACGACCCCTATAGAGTAGAGGCTTTAAGCTTTAGTGAAGCTCTTAGCTGGGTGAAAGAGAAGGGCATGAGCAAGGTCATTTTTGAAATGGACTATCAAATGCTAGTTCAAGCAATACACAGACCCCAATCTGACATAAACTATTTTGGCTCTGTGGTGGAAGACTGTAAGAAGATTCTTAAAGAAAAAAGACAATGTTTTGTGTGTTTTGTAGCTACGTCAGCGATTAGGATTACTCATTTGTTAGCGACGCATTCTTATTCTATATCTGTCCTGAAGGGGTAGTGTCTTGTCCCTCTGTTTATTCAAATGCTTTATTACTTGATTCTGCTTAATACAAATTTGGTACGTTTCCTTAAAAATAAAAAATAAAAAATCTAAATGTGGATGGATTAGTTTGGAATTAACTAAAATTTTACAAGTCAAACTTAGTGTCATATGCATACTTTCACTCAGAGTAATTAAAAGTTTTTAATTGGCTTTTCAGGGAACATTGTATATAAAAACTAAAAAAAGAAAAATTTGATCTTTCTTCCTCTTCTCCTTAGTTTTCATAGTAAATGTTAATAAAATTAAAAAAAAGGAACAACTTTGACATATGTTCAAGCAAATAAAAAAAGTTGGATTTGAAATTCAAGCAAGGCAAAGAAATGGAAAGAGCTTCAATTTCAATAACAAATCCTCTAACTATTTTGATATTTTCTTCTTCCCTTTTTTGGGTTTGAGTTGTTTTTTTGACAATTTGAAAAATACCGTAAACTCATTTTGGAGTGAAGAAATCCTCCACTAGAGACGCTACAAATGGAATGATAAAAGAAAAAAGGCTTGAAAGAAAAGTTCTTTTTTTCTATAAATGGTTTAGTATTTTATATATTTCTGAAATAATATCAAATATTGAATGTGTGATGTAACGGGTATTAATGAATAATGAGATTATATTTAATTATAAAAAATTAAAATTTAAAAAACATTATTTTATAATTTATTTAAGCATTTTTATGGTTCCACTGCTCCAATAAATACCCATGTCTTCACATAAATAAATTAATATGGAAAAAACCTGCAAAATATAATTGATTGAATTACCAATTGATCGAGCTATCAATTAATAATAAAAATGCTTACCATATATTTAACTTAACTGTTGGGTATAAATGAATTATAATTTATACGAAACCAACTCCTAAATTATGTTTTTATTTTACAGTACTATGATTAAGTTCAAAAAATATATAAAGTGATATAAAATGGATTAAAATTATGCAACTAGGGTTCTTAAACTTTCTTTTCTTTTTTTTTTTTTTTTTTTTTTTTTTTTTTTTTTTTAAATACGAGAACCTTAGATAAAATCATGTGTAATTTAACTATAAATATAGTCTACTCAAGTGTAATTCTTATGATATCCAACTCAAAATGACATGATTTATATTATTTCAAAATTATTCTTGATAAATTATCTTATTGCCAAAATATAATCAACTCATTAATAGTTACAACAAATCAATTGTTATTGTTGTTTTCTTCTAATAACCTAAAGAAGAGAGAGAACTTCTGACTTTTATAATATGATGATTTTGATTTCTCCCCAGTCGAGTCCTAGTCTCAAAACAGACAATTATACGCTGCTTTCATTTGTCATTCCAGAAACAATAAACAAAACCAGCTTTTGTAGCTTATCAAAGCTAACCTAGTCTTCAAAAATGGTGCTATTGTCTATACCGTCAATTGAACTGGTGTGCTTATCCAAAGAGATGGTCTGCTATATGCCCATGCATGTGATTTTTTATCTCCATTTGATTTGGTCCATTAAAGTAACATTGGTAGCAAAGGTTCAGTTGCAAAATGAAATCACACAACAATTTTCAACAGTAATGAATATAATGCAACGTAACTATGCTGTCCTGTCTTCATGGCATCAGACGACTTTGGAAGAATTCAATTATATAGTCAATGTTAATCAAAATAAACAAATAGCCAATGTAATCATATAATCGAAATCAATAATATCATCTTCCTTTCATTTCATTTTAATGATACTAATTAAAACATCATCAAAGATCATGCGATGTTGTCAAAAGCAATTGTTAGGCAGGAATATATCCATACACGTTGCTTATAAGCCTCTCAAATGCCTCAGTTCCATACAGAAAAAAGCAAAAATATTAAAAACAGTTAGGTTGTTCTACTACATAGTGATGGCTGTTAAATTAAATAGAAAGGGAATTCAATCAGAAATATAATAATAACTGAGATGGAACTGTCTTTTGTCTAAAATTTGTAATGCTTGTCCTCAGTCTATAAAAATGAATGGGGATGGAGTTCTATAGACAGGGATAGACCCTGTCAAGCTCAACCACCCAAGCTAGATATACAGAGAAGAGATCTCCAAGTAATCCTAACGCTGGGTCAACTGTATCTTGCTTAGGTGGGAAATTACAGATAGATCCCTGGCAAATTACAAACAAATCCTTATACATTGGGTGGCTTGCTAAAGCCTTGTGTTCCTCCCAGTGATATGGAGTTCGGTAGCTCCATGATTGGTTAGCTCGAAAGCAAATTTTTTACTCTCTCATGGTCCAGGAATAAAGGCGTGACTACCTCAGGTGAGGTACTAACAAAGACTAGCTGCACTACAGTAGTTTAGCAGTGCCTTTCAAATCAAATAGGTGAAACCTTTTGGAGAGGCGAACAGCTGGATCACATAGATACAGATGATTCTGTGAAATTAAATGCTTCATTTCTACAACATAATAACATAGTAAATCAGCGTTGTAAATAAATTATGAAAATGATCTAGATCAACCAATTGATGATTTGGCAAGATTAGGGAAAAAAATGAGTGGAAAATGTATTTTCATCATTCCAGTTTTGCAAGGCTAGAGAAACCAGCATAAAGTCACCATTACAATTAAATAGGCGACCAAATTACTCAAAACTAATTCTAGTTGCAGAATTTCCTAAAATTTCAAAACAACCAAAGCAGAAGAGTTTTGTCCAAGGAGATGTCCCTCCAACAAGAATTTCCATTGCAAATTTTACATAATTGTTTTACTTTAAAAGACTGAGCCTTGAAACATCTGTGGTTCAAATGTTATATTATGTCATTCAATTTCCCCTTCTACTTCTCTACCAAAGAGTTTATACACAAATGAGCTAAAACCAGCAAGCGAGGTTAAACCCCCCAAAATCCATAAACTGACCTCAAACAGAAAATGATTAATAAAAGCAATGAGCAGGAAATAGATCCTTTGATTCACGCATGAGAAGAAACAGCAAAAAAAAAAAAAAAAAAAAAAAGGTCAAAACCCTAACGAGATCATAATTTCAACTGATACACTTTAAAACATAAAAACAAAAGCTACATATAAGCAAAGATACCATAAATTAGACATACAGAAATGCAAAATATTATAAATTACTACAAGACAATTTTTTTTACCATGCAAGATACGCTCAAATGTCTTCCATCAAAGATTGGAGAAATTTTTTATGGACTTGTTCTATCACCTAGCATATGAACTAGACTATAGTAGTTTTGTTCACCTAAGAATTTCTCGACTGATTGATTTTCAAAACAAAATTTGAAAAAGATAGAAAAAGGAAAATGAATCCAAAAACTGAATCATGTTTAGGACCATACAGCCAACTACACTGTCAAATTTAGCATTTTCCCTGTTTGAACTCTCTTTCTAATAATTTCCCATCAGCAACTCTGATACATAATCATATTGGCCAGACACAATTACAAAAGAAAGTCGAGTTTTCAAAATATAATCCTACCCAAAAAGAAGAAAAATCTGAAACATTCATAAAAAACTTCCAAATCAAAACATAAAACAAAATTGCAAGAGTTCTCTGTCAAAAGAGATAGCAAGAGTACCTTACAACACAAAAATGCTATCATCTTTATCTTCTTCCAGCAATCCTCAGCAAAGGAGAAATTATACCCTGTATCTCCTGTAACGACTGTTGAAGTCTAATTTCTTCTTCCACTGAGCATTTCATATTTCTAATATGATCTTTCAATCCATCATAAGCTCTAATGTCGTCACTTCTTATTTCAAGTACTTTTCTTGCCAACCCCATCAACAAACTAGAATATCTGGGCAAAGTTGAGTACTTATGCAAAAACCCTAATAACAATCCAAGCTCTTCTTGATCCAAATTCAAAACACATTTTAACAACTTTCTTCTGGCAATCAATTCCTCCATTACAGGTACCACTTTCTCTGGATTCTTACAGTGTAACACAGAAACTAAAGCTTCTTTATGCCTAAATTTCTTCAACAACTTATCATGCTCTGTCAATTTCACCTTCTTTCCTTTCATTATCAAATGATCACTCTCATTTGGTTTTTCTCCTTGACTTCTGTAGAAGTACCTAAAATAATTTGGCCTCAATACCTGCCTTTTCGGCTTCTCTACATTTCCTAACCCTGTAAAATCACCCAACCTTAATATTCTTTCCTCTTCTTCATTCTCCTTCAACTTCCTTTTCCCACCAAAGATTATCCCATTTGAAGTTCCTATAGCTCTTGCCATACAATCGGGCGAAAACCCTATTGACATAAGTGGAGCAGGAAACTTCATTGAATGAGTAACTTTCATTGAGGCATAATCAAACACTTTCATGTACCCGTCTAAACCTACACTCATAATCCTACATTGCATTGTTTCTTCTCCATTTTCTTTTCCCATTATGTTCCCTACACAAATAGATGTTACTGTCTTGTTATGGCTCTCCAATGAATACACCAATTTCCCTCCTCCAATCAGATCCCATATTTTTACAGTATTTCCTCCTGCAGTTGCAATCATTCCACCAGAAGGCAAAAACATTACATCTTCAATTGGATTTCCATGATTTACTTCAACTACTGATTTTTTATTCTCTACTCTTACATCCCACAACTTAACAGTATGATCGTAAGACCCAGTAAGAAATATTTCTCCGTTAACTGGAGAGCAATCTCCGCACCTAACATAATCTTTATGACCTAACAAATCTAAAACAACACTCTCTCCTGCAACATCCCAATACTTAACAATGGCATCGTCGCCGCCAGATACTAAATGGAGCTTATCAAGAATTGGGTACTTAACAAACCTGGCCGGACGAGTGTGGGACCGAAGCCGACGAAGAGCAGTTCGGGTCTTGACATCGAAGACCTGGACAAGACCAGAAAGATCAGAGGTGGCGATAAGAGACCCATCGGAGCGGAACGAGCAAGAAGAGACTACGTCCCTAAAGGAGGAGATAGAGGAGGTAGGAGAGAAGGTTTGAGAGGAGAAGAGAGTGACGGAGGTCGAATTAGCGGCGGCAAAGAGATGAGAGGAAGATACAGGAGAGAAAGCTATTGAAGGTATCGAAGAGATTAGGTTTTGGATTTGGTGGGATTTGAAGGAGGACCAATATTTGGATTCTGGTGTTTTTGATGGAGTTCTTGGTTTGGGTTTTAGTTTAGCTTTGACAGGAAAGGTTTTGGAGATGGTGGTGGTTTGTTGGTGTTGATCTGCCATTGATGGCGGTGGAGCTTAGACTGGTTCGTTTTAGGGTTTTAGTTAACTCTGTAAACGAAGAGGACAAATGCTTGGCTTGAAACAGTGTTTTATTCCATCTTTCGGATAGCCATTTTACGACGGTAATGTACTTTAAAAGAAATTTTTAGCTTTTTAACCCTGTTTGGTGAAGTTAGACTAAGATAGTTCTATATCTAAAGTGGAATATAGTTAGTCGTCTATCCAAACAAGGTCAAACCAAACCAAACCAAACCAAACCAACAAGGAAAAAGAGTTTGCCAGATAAGAAAGGAGAAGTGACGGAATTGAATTGAAGAGGTGAAGAAAGGAAATGGCAGAGAACAAAGAATCAACTTCGAGTTCACTCAGTCAAGGACTGACTCGCCGTGACTCGGATCCTGATGATATATCGAAGTCTCCACCTAGCTCCCCAAATTCCTCAACTCGCAAGGTGACCTTCTATGTTTATGCTCATGAATCGCTTTGTTTCTTTATCAAATCTCGAAAACTAATAGATCTCTTGTTTGTTTAATCAGGCTTGTTATGCTGTTCTTCAGAGTTGGGTTTCAAAGAAGTTCATGACTGGATGGTAATGAACTTAGTAAGGGTTTCCTTTTCTTTTCTTTTTTTAATCTTTTTAAAAAGTTCTCTGTTTTCTGGTTTGTTACTAGCATAACATGATTGGAAATGGTGACATTGCAGTGTGGTTCTGTTTCCAGTTGCTGTTACCTTTTTGGTGACATGGTGGTTTATCCAGTTTGTTGATGGTTTCTTCAGTCCAATATATGCTAAACTTGGAATTGAAATATTTGGTAAGACATTTTGACACTAAATTTTGTTTATAAGCTGAGTAAGTGCTTGATTAAATTTTGTAGTAAACATGGTTGCTGATTATCATTTTCATGGTTGATTTTTCATTGATGATTTTTTTATATATTGTCCGAGACAGGCCTTGGGTTTATTACTTCGTTGCTTTTTATATTCTTTGTTGGGATATTTGCTTCATCATGGTTGGGTGCCACTGTTTTCTGGATTGGAGAATGGTTTATTAAGCGAATGCCATTTATGAAGCATATATACTCAGCTTCCAAGCAAATTAGTGCAGCTATTTCTCCAGGTATTTGCTTTGTTATCATATCATGTTTTGTTAAGTTCGATCACTAACAAGGACAGGAATGATGGAATCATACTATCACTTGCTATTTTTCTCAAAATTGATAGCAGATGCATATAAGATTTTTATGCCTTGAAATGTTTTAGGTACTTAGCCTTTCTGTTTCTGATAGAAGCAAATTTTTCAACAGATACTCATGAAAGCAAATCTTGATACAGTTTGCTTTAGTTTTACTATGCCATTCCAAAACCTTTCCAAAACACCACAAAATGCAGAATATGGAAGATATGCCATGATTTAGAATAATTTGGCTCATATTTAGCAATATCTTCAATTTTATTCTTCCCATGTAGTGGGAAATTTTTGTAGTCTCTATTGAGCAAGTACAATGGATATATTAATTGCCGCATTCAGTCTGTGCAGTGCTTAATACTTTAAAATTTACTGAATATTCATTTGTTGAAAATTAGATGAGAATTAATTATAATGGATATGTTATGTTTTCAAACACATAATGGACCTTCTTTAGGTTTGGCATTAATGTATAATGGGTTTATCTTTATGTAGAAATTCCCTTTTGATTTGGGAAACACCTTTAGTGAACCGTTATTAATGACCGTGTATGGTATATTTTGGTGCTTCATCTACATTTGTGGTAGATACATCTGTAACATTAAGTGGATCAGCAAGTTAATGTTTGCAACCTTTATGTAGTCCACTTTCTGGAATTATTACCTCCCTTTTTTGCAGACCAAAATACTACTGCTTTTAAAGAGGTTGCCATTATTCGTCATCCTCGCCATGGTGAATATGCCTTTGGTTTCATCACATCATCTGTTGTCCTTCAGGTGAATTTTACTCATCTAATTTAAATACCTGGGTTCTACTTGAAAATTTGTTTAAATTGCTTCCGGAACCAACTTGAGTTCAGTTAAAGACATATTTGCTTAACTTGCCTTGGATCAAAAGTAGAAGAATCAAAGGAAATAACTAAAGCAATCTCTTCTTACTGCATTACCTCTCGAAAGGCTGTGTTTTAAAAAGAATGTTGGGCAAAAAAAGTTGTCATTGCACCTTCTTGGAAATAGGAAGCTATATTCCCTGCTTCTCTGAAATTCCAAGAGATGGTGACAGTTTAATATAGTGCTTGAGGTATTATGTTTTCGAGAAATAATGTCTTTGGTAAGAAAATTTTGGCAGTTTGCTGTCATGGGTACTCGGATTCTTCATCACTAGAAGAATCATGCACACTTAACTGGTAGAAATTTTACTAAAACTGGATAAAAACAGATAAACTAACAGAGTGAAGAAGGAAAAAGGTTGAAATATCTCATTTTTGCCAAATCTCATCAGGTTCATTAGCTTCTTGTTAGAACTTTCCTTTGAATTGTCACTGGCAATATAACCATCATCCACAGGTTTCCTTGGGGCCTAGGGCAATTCCAGGAAAATGATAATTTCTTTCTTGAAATATTTACTTAAATAATAAAACTAAATCCTGTGAAATTAGTCCTTCTGCAATATCAATTTAAAGCCCCAAGTTGTAGAATACCTGATGCTCATTCATTTTATTGCATGAAACACAAAGTTTGTATGATTGTTGACGCACAGTTAGTGTCTCTTTTGGGTTTCTTCCTTATCAATATGTTTGTTATCTTTGCACTTCTCATTCCAGAGAGAAGATGGAGATGAAGAGTTATGCAGCGTTTATGTCCCAACAAATCATCTGTACATTGGCGACATATTTCTGGTCAATTCTGAAGAGGTCATAAGACCAAACTTGTCTATTCGAGAAGGCATAGGTGTGATTTCTAAATTCAATACCATTGACACAAGCTGTGGGTTTTTAGCTACAAATCTCTTGAAAATTTGTTGCAAATTTGTTTGCTTTGTGTCTCCTTTTTCCTTGATGATGCCTTATGTCAATTTGATTTCTTCAATTTTGATTAAAGTGAAATCATATCTGAGTTATGGCCACTATAAGATAGAAAATTTGCTGGGCAGTTAAAATGCCTCTTTGATTTAGGAGAAAGAGATTCTTTTAGAATTGACAGTTTGCACTCTTCCACACATACAAGTTCAATTTCAGTATCCTTTACTATGCATATAGAGAAAAAAAATGTCTTTGAAATATTGATGCACATGCCTGTCAATTATCTTTCACCTTTTTGACACATTGATTTTTTTTTCCCACCAACTTGCTAGCTTTATGCATTAATTTTTAGAAGAAATAATGGTGAAGATTTTAATTACATGTAATGGCCCAGCAGTCGATCTATTATGACAGGTACATATTCTACATGTCTTAGGAGAGGAGATAGTCTGCATGAATGCTTCTGCTGGGCTGCCATATTTATCTCATATTCGTATCCCTACAAACATTTTCCAGCTTGGCCCTATTATATATTGAGAACTTCTAAAATGAAGCTCATTCTTAGAATAATTTTTACTTTCACCAGATTTGAGTATGCTTACCTGGATTGCATATTACTAAACTTATAAATATGCAACGAACCCAAGAGAAAATATATGACGTACTGAGTGGTGCTTGCACAAGTATACTGCAGTTTTTTAACTAAGGAATATAATTTACTTTGAAAAATAGAACACCAAATGCATTTTTTTGTTTCAATGGCTTAGCTTTGTGGTTTTAGTATTTTATATATATTCTAAAAAATCAGTTTTCTGGTGTATTTTCTCTTCTAGATCCATCTTCATAGTGAGTGTATATGTTCTCTCCTAGATCTGTGCTTAATAGAGAGTGCCGAGTGGGAAAGAGCAAGGAAATTTTATCTGTGGTGACTGAAATTGGCAGTGGAAGTTCACAGTGGTCATGCAAGTTCGTTTCACCAATTGTATTTCTACTTTTTTAATGGATTTAGCGCTAACAGCTTCGCCATTCTGTCAAACAATTACTTGATTGCAACAAATTGCTATTAGTGTCATAGTTTGGACAAAGAAAACTTTCATGAAAACTATATGCTTTGGTGGCAGGTTCAATTATCACTAACAATATTTAACTGTAATCAACAGCAATAGACCGAAATCCTATAATACTAAAGCTCATAGGAGACCTTATGATATATTATTTTTTCGCATGTATTTGATAACATAACACTAGATAATTTTATCACTTGTTCTCAAGTCTACGTATCCTAGGACTGCGTCATTTGGATCTTTTTCTAATTTTTCATTTGTAAGCTAAATTTGAAAACGTCATGAATGCTGGTCCTTGAACTTTCTTACTAACCTACTTTGGTTGCTGTCGCGATGGAAGAGCTGAAAGCACTGATGGTTTTATATATCTGCCAGTGCTAATTATCTGGGAATTAAATAAAATTGTTGAAAAACCAGATATATGGTTGTGTATGCTGAAATATAGACATTGCAGGGATCAAATTAGTAAAGCTATCTGAATTATTTAAATATATTATGCTTCATGTAATAAATAAAAACACTGTACTTGTGAGAGTTCAGTTGTTAGCTTCAAGTGATTCGGGCATTATTAATTTAACTGGACCAATTTAGAACATCTTCATGACTGTACATTTGCCATGAAATAATAATGATTTGATGCTCCACTATTTTCAGCTAGTTTTAATGCATACTGCCATGTGCTTGAATTTTGTTGACCTCCTCCCATCTTCTTTGTGATACAGAGATTATTGTTTCGGTCGGTATGACAATGCCACAGTTAATATCTTCTACAGAAAGGATACCTCATCATAGCAATAGGATTCCTCTGAGCAGACTTATATGAAGGTACAAAATATGGATTATTTTGTAACTTACCGATTTCTCTTTTATTTCTCTTTTTTTAATTCGTTGAAGATTTTTGTTTCAGGATACGAATGGTTTGACAAGCCAAAAGGTGGCAGATTTGTCCTTGGCTGGGTTTATATTTACAGAGATTAAGCCATTGAGAGAATACTCTGACATATGGAAGGGTGAAACAATGTAAACTAAGTTCTGTACATGTATTATTTCATCTTTTACAATTTCCTAGTGTAAAGAAGTGCTGAGTACTCCAGTTTTGCTCTGGATAAAGGCAGTCATAAATTCATAGGAAGTCCCAATGTCCACTTTTTTTTTTTTTTTCCTGTACAAAGATTCACAAGTAAAAATAGCAAATACTCCCCTTCTATTTTGTGCGAAGACACTGTGTGTGTGGGTGCATGTGCACGTACCTGATTGTTTATCTGTTCTCATGCATTTAGGAGAGTCATAATCTACCACATGACAATGTTACAGAAATTCTATGAAATTTCTATGATAATTTATTTTGTTGTAAAGAGTTTAATAAAATTTTATGAAATTCATTTAGAAATTTTATTTTTTATGTTCTACGGAAGCGATACGCTGGGAGGTTTACAATTTTAATTGAATGAAATTGAATGCATTTCAAACATGAATTAGTAAATTTACATGTTTATAAAGAATTCTATAGTAATTCAAACTTGAAATTTAATATCAATTCATATGCAATTCACTTCACTAAAAAAATTATTTGTAAATTTGAATTGGATGAATAGTAGAATTAAAACAAAGGACGCACTAGAAGAAGGGCTTAAATCTTTGACCTTGTGTTTAAAGGCCACACGCTCTAACCAACTGAGCTATTACAGCATATTATTAAGAAATTGAAAATATTTATATATAATAGTTATTTAATTTGTGGTTTAGGGATCCAACCAAATTATTTTTAGCTAATTTTATATTATTGAAAAAATTATATTTATATCAGCATTGAATTTAACTGAAATTTAAATTTATTAACAAAATAAATTTTAATGTTACTGTTGATATTAGATGACGATGATAATGATAATAATGTATTTTTATTAATATAATTTTTTTTTCACAATACATATAAATGTAGAATGTTCATTTTACGTCTCGCGAGTACCCGTCCAGAAATGAAGGGAGGGTGACGGTACACGCCCTTAGCCCAAAAATATTTGACAAATTTGTTTAAAGAAATTGGTGAAAAAAAAAAAAATTTTTTTCTCTCCCAAAATTTGAAAAATGTTTTTTCGAAATGAGAGGGATGAGATTTGACCTATTTTGCTAGAGATACAATCATCAATAATTTCACTGATGTTTAATATTATCGAAGCAACATGATTTTGCGCACTCGTTGATGATTCAGACTCAGATAAATGGAATTTTTTCTGAATCATCCATACTACAAGAAACAAAGATGTTAACCCACCCTTTATTTTATTTTTTTCCCCCTTCAAGTTGCTTTATAGGAGAGTCATGTTTAATCCAGATCTGAAACATCTTTCATGGCAAACTAATTTATTGTTTTTCTTATGGACTGCAATTTATTCTCCATGTCTTCTGTATCAATTAATCCACTTTCTCCAAAATGACCAAATAACTCAGATTAATCCACTATCCATGTCTTCTGTATACTTTATATACAATATGCATAATTATCTACAATCATGAATTCATGAAACACAACATCATATATTGCAATTATCGCATTAAGCCAGAAACAGATTTATCTAATTTTTCACCCTTTCCAAAATCTCATCTGAAGTAGTTTGGAGTCATTTTATTTCTCTCTCCGCCGAGCTGTAGGGGGTAGTCTTTCAGACGGTCCAGAGGGAAGTTTATGCCCAGTCTCCCTTTCAATTCTCCTCTTCAGCTCTCTTAGTATCCTTATTTGGCCAAGCTTCTCAGGAGACAATTTTTCCCAGTATATACCTACACGCAAAGAAATTTCCATTTTATGGTGATGCTCTGAAAAATAAACTATCTACTTCATTGGGTCACAAACCTTGAGGCTTGGGGATGGTTGTGTTTGTAAATATGACTTGGGTGGGAGTGCATATGATGTCGATGGGAACATCATGGATCAGCATTTTCTCAACTGGAATATCATCCACCAATTGGCAATCATGCACTGCAAGAGCAATGAAGCAGAGATAGAGAGAGTGATTTAAAATCTAGTCATTTCACGGAGAAAAAAAGTACTTTTGCTTTCATTTAATTAAGAAAGCATATCACATTTGCTCATAGAAAGAGGCAAGGCAAGGGTGGAAAGCAGCATCTAGAACAACTAATGTACCTACCAGAGGTGACAACTGGAGTCGAGTCATCAATGGCTCCCATATACCGCAACATTCCATATTCAAGTTCTGCAAATCCCTGCACCGCATTACTCCTTCAACAACATTGTAGAATCTGAAGTTGCAAATTGGTATTATGATTTTCACAGTTTCAAAAATCATTTCCACTTTCAGAGTAGAAAGGGATTGAATATTTTAATGCAGACCCCTTCTAAAAGAAAAAGAATTCAATGCACACTATGATGTGAACAAAAACTCTAAAATGAATCGAAGGCTAAACCTTGCACACCAAGATTCACTGACAAAAGAAGCAAATTTAAAAGATTGAATAAACTAAAGTTAATTAAACACATACACTGGGCAGACTTGACAAGTGAAATTCTTTGGAGCTGAAGCATGAAAGCAATCATATGTGCAAAAAGCAAAATGGATACGACAAATTATTTGGTTTAATAGAATTTTAATCATGCAACCAATTGGCCTATTGGCACCCAGCAAATCAAAATTCCAAAAGAGCACAAATTTCAACCTTACAAGGGTTAATTAAAAAAGTCAATGAGATTTACCTTAATACACAATTTGGTCCAAACTATTTTCAAATTATTATAATTTAGCCCTTACACTACCATAGGCAAAAAGTACAAAATTTTGGGAGACCCTGGGGGCTAAAGTGTTAAAATTTAATAATTTTATAGACTATAGTGCAATTGATGTAAAGTTTTAAGGATTAAGATGTAATCTATTTAAAGAACTCATAAGTTTATAACTGATGCCTGAAGTGTTGTGTCATTACAAATCTTAAAACCAAAATATACAGGCAAAACTTGGAAACTTTAACGTGCATTGTCTTGCACACAAACGAAAGTTCAAAACTTTCAATGCAATAAGATTTTAGCAAAGGAAATGCTATTACCTCTCCCTTGCCAAGTCTGGCACCTGTTTTTGGGTCAACAGCCACCGATCCAATGACAATTAGATCAACCTTTATCTTTTCATCCAGTCCAATTGGCCTTCCATGCTTGGCAACCCCAACAGAGGTGCATGCTTCATTAATGGTGTTAGAAGACAACATATTTGATTCAAGAACAGAGAAAAAACCTGTCCTTAAACGGGGTTGGGGAGTCAACAGCCTCTTTCCACCTGTGCTTATATCACCTTCTCAATTTAAAACCACCCAAAAATCATGCAGATAAAATTAAATAAACAAACAAACAACAATAAAAGACTAACCAGAGAGAGTGAGAAACCTGACTTGCTTCTGGGGAGAATCCGGATTAACCTTCACGCAACCCGCATTCTGAAACACCTCCAACCCGGCCAACTGCCATCACAAAAACAATTAATCTTATATATGTAAAAAAGCTACCGCTAAAACCGACCCAAAAGACCAGTTTTGAATAAATTGCACATAGTGAACAAGTTCAGAGGGAATCAACATTATTCCTAAATTAAAAGAACTGCTAATTTTAAAACAACAGGCATCAAAAGTATAGATTATAAGAAACACCAGGCAGTGTTTTAGTAATTAACCCAAAATAAAACAAACCACAAAACAGGAAACAAGAACTGAGATTTACATTATTAGCAGCGGCTGAGGCTCCGACAAAATTTGGGATTCGATGGTGAACGGGACGTGGGTTCTGAGCAAAGTTACGGGCCTCCATCAAATCCCAAATTCTCTTCCTGATGACCCATTTCCAAGCTTTCGGGTCATCTTCTATATCTGCGTCCATTTCCCTCTTAGAAGTCTCGGCCATGGATTCTCGCGCCTTAGCGTCGAGTCTTAACCTCTCAGCCTCGAAAGCGGAGTCATTAAAAACGACATCGCTTTTGTGAGTGCTTATTTCCAGCTTCGAATTGGAACAGAATATTCTCCTAACAGAAATTCTTGCCGATGATAGAGAATTTAGGCTTTGAGAATTGTTCAAGAGGAGAGCGTGACTTGCTGAAAATGGAGCAGATATTCGAGTCAGAGTCAAATCCATTTACTGGAATTTTTTGCTTTTTGGAAAAATGTTTGTAAGCTATTCTATATATGCACATATATCATATATGTGAAAATCTTTGATAAGGAGAGAACGGTTCAGATTTAATACGAAGCGTTTTTTTTTTCTCCTTTAACGTAATATACCGTATGATAGCATTGTTAAAACGGTAGCCTGATCGGCCTAAGCGGGCTCGGTGTCAAAACGGATCGAACAAAAAAGGTCGTTAAAAAACAAAATTTCAGTATTCAGGCTGGGCCACGGCCTGCCAGATGGGCCCAGATATATCCATTTGTTTACAAAAGTTTTTTGTGCTTTTTTTTATTCATTTTTGAAAAAATTTAATAATACAATAGTCTAAATTTTTTTTTTTTCAAAGAGTAGAGAACGATGCAAACTAATTACAACTTTATAAAGCTTAGTTATATTAGCCTTGTTATGACACACATTGTACAATTATTATACTCATTCTTTGTATTCGTTTAATCTTTTTATTTTTATATATATTAAAAAATAAATTTTTATTTCAATTAAAATAAATATAATAATTTTTTTTTACGTTGCATTTTACTCTAAAAACTACTTGTAATGTTAATTTTATTTATTTAATTCTATTTTTATATAATGAGGTGATTTTAATCTTCAAAATGAACTTCAATTCAACCCTTAAACCTAATTTCAGCCCCTACTTTATACATGCAAACCTAATCGGTGTCTAAAAAGTAAATGTCACACCTCAAAAATAGAGATGCAACGGTCCTAAGGTCTAGATAGTTTTAATGCCACAGGGTACCATGTAGAACCCACATTTGATTTTATATTATTATAAATAAATAATTTGCTAAATACTCAATACTTTATGCTTAGGTGGGCGAACAAAAATTTTCACTCCTGTTCAACTAATTTCCTAGGATATTTTTTTTATTCTAAAATAACTAAATCTTAAGTAATCAAACTTATTCTCATACAAATCCTTTGATAATAAACTTTGCATTCAGAATCAACTAATATCTTTTACATATATCTATAAAGCAACTAAAGTTATCCATTAAATACATAAATTACTCATAAATGTCAACACATAATTATTTTGCTCTCTTACTTCTTGTTGAAATAAAGAAACCAAGAAGCTGCTGAATAAAATCACTTCTACCTGAAACACAGACACTTTAATGAGACGTCAACTCAATGAGGATATAGTGCCTCTTAATTGACATATAAATTTTAAACATTACCTAGCTTACGAATCAATAATTATAATTTAATATGTCATTAAGGTTCATTACATATCTATTTCAATTAAATATAATTTATAACAATCTAACTTTTCATTATCGATGTCATATCAGTCATATATTAAATAATCACTTAAAAGCATTGAAGGGAACATATTATTATATGCATTTCTGTACCTTCTCATTTCATATAAATGTCTCAGATAATTCAGATAATTTAAATAATTCAAAAAATTCAGCTAATGACAGCATTTCACAAAATCACAATTTTTCACAAATCATTGTTTTCACTTAGACAGTACTAAAGAAACATATTGCTATGCACATTTCAGCACTATTTCACACTTCACAATTTAGTTAATCAATTTTAGGATGAGACAATACAGTTAAATAATGAGCCATAACAGGAATTAGTATAAACTTATAACTGTGCTTATTTGTGAGAATAAAGCTTATAGTGTATGTTTAGATTACTAAGGTGTGGTCTAAATTGTATAGGTTTACAAATGTATTTTTCCTATATTAAGGATTTCATGAGCTGATGGTCTCTGATATAACATATGGTGTGTGATAGGGCACATAGTATAGATTATTGAGAGAGTATATTTCAAATAGGAATATTAAGTTGCTTTATGTACTAATATGTGGAATATTCTGTAATGATTGAGATAATGTGACATGATTATGTATGATATAAGTGAAGCATTAATTGCATTTGTGTTGATAAATTATTGTATGTTATTAATTTTTGAAGTGATTAGTTTTTTATATGGTTTAAAATATGTAACTGAACACATTAGTACAAATATATGAAATAAACTTTGCAAGGATTAAAATAATAAATTAGAATATTGGAGTGCATAGAGGAGTAATAGTTTGTTTTTATATCCTGGCCAGATATAAAAGTATGAGTATTCTCCCTTATATAAGTTATTATGATAAAATTAGAGAATATAAAAGTTTAAAGATTCCTTAGAAGAAAATTAAAGCATAATGTATTGAAAATTAAAAGACTTTACTTTCATAATTGCTAAGAACCACGATATATATGGATGAATTTTTTGCCTAATCAACTAATATTCTTCTACAATGTTATAGTTATGTGCAAGGATGATATAAAATAAAGAGATCGGAACACAAAGAACAAGAGTTATAAATTGTAATAAAAATTATTGATGTTCATAATACATAATTAGGATGAGTTACTTGTTAATATTAATAAAAATAATTATAATCAATAAATATAAATGTTAATGTGACAACTATTGAATTCATGTATTAAATAATAATAGAAATAATATTACAGAATTTAATTTAAGTATAAAAAAAAGTGACTAAAGGAAAAGAAATTAAGAAAAAAAAATCATTATTAATTCACTCCCGCAATTACTGATTATTAGATAAAGCATAAGAAATTTACAATCATTAACTTATATTATGTATTATAGTGTTTAAAAATGAGGACAAGGTGAAGAAAGTTAAAAGAAAAATGAATAGATAATTAATTAGGTAAGATATACGTTGATGAAGAGAGAGAAATGCTAGATTAGAGCAAATCTCTGAAGAAAATTTTTGATATTCAAATTTATTGGCTATGAATCTCTATTTTCAACCATTGTCTCAAAAGACTCCAAACATCCCGTGTCAATAATTAATATTATATATATATATAACTCACTTTTGGCTATTTAAACCCTCACATTCCACGCATACTAGGTACTCTAACCTTCCATTGTTTAAGCTTCATATCTCTATTAAAAATCAAACCTCCCTATTTCTTCAAATGGATTCTTCCTTTCCTCATCTTGAATCTTTTGTTTATGAGGAAGAAAGACTTAGTTTAGATCTTCCAAATGAGTATTTCACAAATGAAAATGCAAGGGATAAATATAAGTTAATTTTAAAGAAATCAGTCCTCATTCTAGAAATTATTGAAAATGAGACTATTTGTGTAAAGAGCGGATTGCTGAATGCATTTGATTTTCAAAATTGGTGTGGCCTATTAACTAAGAGTGTTTGCATATATCCATGCTTGGTAAGATTATTTTATGCAAATCTTGAGTATAATCCTAATACTAATGCAATGACATCCAACATTAAAGGTAAGGAGATCAAGGTAGATGTATGCCTTCTGTCTCATCTTCTTGAAATCTCAAATGAGGGGTGGATTCTATAATCTTTAATAGAGTGGTCAGAACAACCTTTAACCCCTCTAAGGCAAACTCAAATAGCTTTAAATGATAACTCTTTACAATCAGTTTTTGTTCCCAAAATAAGAAAAATGCCTTTCTTTCTAGTTTTATTCATCATTTTTGTGTTCACAACATCTTTCAGAGAGAACTTATGAGCTATCGCCTTAGAAGGTCAGATATGTTCTTTATTTCTATGCTTTTATCAAAACAAAAGATAAATCTTCCTGCCTCAATTATTTTTTATATGAATAAAATTCAAGAAAAATATATTTGTTTACCTTTTGGAGGATTTTTTACTCCAATCTTTCTCCTCTATAACATTGATCTCCATGGAGAAATGCATGTCACTAGTAAGCCCTACACCAAATGTTATTTGGAAAAATGTGTAATGGCTTGTCTAAATTACCAACCTATGGTAGTTTTAGATGGTGTAGAAGGAACTTTCACTTCTAGAAAAAGGGGCATGGATCTGGAGAACACACAGCCTGAAGAACCAGTGTCAGATTGTATTATTGGAGCAAAAGATAAACAACCTAAATATATAATATATCTTATGTTTCTCATGATAGAAATGATTTGTATAATTTAGTACTAGGGTTAAAATCTGATTTGTTGGATTTAAAGTCTGATTATGATATGTTTAAGTTAGAAATTTCAAGTCAACTACAAGACATATAACAACAACAACTTCAAACAACTTAGATATTAACTACCATACTCACCACTCTCCAAAATTTTTTATTCTGAGTTGATTTGTTTGAAACTGTAATGTAATCGATTAGAAATATGAATAAATATATTTTTTATATAGTAGGATGTTTTTTATGTAGATTATTAACTTCAAGTTTTATTTTTGATTCTTACGTGATAACGGAGTGCTATGATTTACTAAAGTATATAAATAAGTATATGAATCTAATAAAGGATATGCCGAATATAAGTATAAAAAATTATTAAGGGAATATATTGTATGCTTTGAATTAGAGGATATATGGAGATGTGTTTATAGAATAACTTAAGGAACGGTTGTGTGATTTGAATTAAAGGATAACATATCTTATATAATTAAGTAGAAATATATAAACTCAGTAAGAAGTAAAGTTAGAATGAAGTTTAGGAAATATAAGAGGATGTTTACTGGATTGAAACTAAAGATATTAAATTGCATGTGAATGAAGTGTGATTCCAGTATAAGAACTTTGGACAGAAATGAATTTTATTTTGACTATGTAATTATTATAATTATAAGAATAGATTGTCTCTTTGATGAAAAGGAATATGGTGTATTTGCTTGGGTGTAGATTATGAAACATAAAGGATGTATGCTTTAAAATGATTTCTTGGATATGAGAAATAGTTTTTATAAATAAAAATAAATAAATGTTCTGTGAGGAATCTTAAATTTTGCATTAATTATTGATATATAAGGATGTAAATATTGTAAATAAAATGAAGTGATGATCATAAAAATATAAATGATTGATTTAGTGAGAAATATATTATATGGATTTCTATTGTACTGACTGTTAGAGTAATTTGGAGTTGGCAATTTTATGTGGATTATAGAAAAAGTGAAAAGAATTAGTATATATATATATATATATATATATATATATATATATATATATATATATATATATATAAAAAAAAAAAAAAGTTGTCACAAAATTTTAAAA
>CANUEP010044916.1:0-13981 GCA_947857235.1 Jatropha podagrica | reverse complement strand
TAATCTAATTAACTCCACAAATATTAATTATGCTCAATATCATTATCGAGTCCAAATAAAATATTTTTCTCCCTCGGGTGATACCATTCATGACTCGCCTAAATAATATCATTTTAAGATCTGAAATTTTGGGGCGTTACACCTCAGCACCCCAGATTAACCAAAAGCCTCAAACCTGACCTGAGCACACTAAATTACCAAAGCCCCAAACTTAACCCGAGCACCTCAAATTACCAAAAGCCTAAAATCTGACCTGGGCACATTAAATTCCCAAAAGTTTCAAACCTGACTTGAGTACCCCAAATTATCCAAAAGGCTTAAATCTGGCATAAGAACTTCCATTTCCCGAACAAGGAGCAATGCTTAAGCCACGCCATCAAATCTTGGCTCATGCATTGCTTCCTCATAATCAAAGCCTTAAATAAGATCGAAGCACTTCCATTTCCTAAATTGGGGGCAATGTAGGAGCCTTGCCCTTAAATACTTAGTCATGCATTGCTTCCTCCTATTTCCAAAAGCTTCAGACTTGACCTGAGCACCCACTACAAGAAAAATGGACTTTAGCAATGATAAGTTCCATTGCTGATTTGTTAAAATCCGTTGCTAATCTTATTTTAGCAATGGATTAGCCACGGATTGCATCCCTCTCTAAAAACCTCCTTTTTGAATAATTAGCCATAGATCAACAAATCGTTGCTAAATTAACCGCGGAAAATTCCCTTGCTATTTTGTATCATGTGTGTTGCCAAAAGAATGTTTGTTTGGGCGCTAAACTTGTTGCCAATGTGTGGCTAATCTCTATCTAATCCGTCGCTAAATCCCTTGCCAATCGCTATTTAAATCCATTACTAATGCCCTTGCTAAATGATTTATATTTCGTTGCTAATTCACTAGCTAGTCACTTTCTCATCCATTGCTAAATCCCTTACTAATCTCTTTCTATTTTCGTTGCTACATTACTTGTTAATCGCTATCTAATTTTGATGCCAAATCCATTGCTAATGCCCTTGCTAAATGATTTATATTCCGTTGCTAATTCACTAGCTAGTCGCTTTCTCATCCATTGCTAAATCCCTTACTATTCTCTTTCTATTTTCGTTGCTACATTACTTGTTAATTGCTTTCTAATTTTGGTGGTAAATCACTTGCGAATCGCTCTCTATTTTCATTGCTAAAACACTTGCTAATCTCTATCTACTTTCGTTGTAAAATCCCTTGCTAATCTTTCTCATTACAATGCTAAATCGCATGCTAATCTCTATCTAATTCTATTGCTAACACATTGCTAAAAGTCTTGTTATTCTGTGTCTATTACCGTTGCTAATATGAAATCCCTTGCTAAGTCGTTACCAAATGCATGACTAATCTGTAGCTAAAATCGCGGTTACTTCAATCTCTTGCTACTTCCATGACTAATTCTATTGGAATATTATTGAAATTCCTAGCTAATATGTTGCTAAATACATTGACATTTATAATTCATTGCTAAAATCATTGCTAAATATATTAAGATTTTGTTACTGGATCCATTACTAAATTTACAATCTATTTAAACAATTCTCAATCACTTGATATTAAAAGGCAAAATAAAATATAAATTCAAACTTTTAATATATAAATATAAATTCAAACAGTATAAATATTTCCTAAATTCAAAATTCAATCTAAATAAGAAATGTAAGTTATGTATGTTTCACCCAAAGTCAACATAGACTAGCATCATCATCATCGTCATCATCATCCTATTGTGATCTAGGATGTTGCATGGTATGTGTAGGTGCATTAGGTAAGCCGCCAACCAAAGATGCTAACTGAGTATGAAGTATATCTTGAAGTTGCTGTTGGAGTTGATTATGTAGCAGTTGTCTTTGTTGTTGAACTTGCTCTTGGACTTGCTGTTGCATTTGCTCTTGCATCTCATTCATACATTGCTCCGTTTCTTGAATATGCGAAGTCATATCCTCATTTTGTTGTTCCTGGACGCAAGATGTCGTTGAGGAGCTAGAACCGCTAGAGTGCCCATATAAAATTGAAGCTTGCGAACCAAGACCATAAACGCGTTTGTTCTTGACACCACCAACTTCTTCTAGATATATTTGTGTCATGTTGATTGGACAAGACTGACTAGATCCTTCATGATCTTGAGATTCAACTTGAGCCCTCGATGAAACGGCCTCCTGAAAACAAAAATATATTATTAAAAGGGGAAAAATAAATTATTATTCTATCCTTGCATTATAAAAAGTATACTACAATATTCTCATAGTTTGCTTTCATTAAGACTTTTTTCCTTTTGTCTATTTTTTATAACTTTAATTAAATGCAAAAATCTCAATTTTCAAAATCTCTCTTCAGCTTTAATTTTTTTCAGGAAAAAAAAATCACATCTCTCTTCAATTTTCAAAAATCAATAACCTATAAATTTTTTTTTTTTAAATGGTTACAATAGAAAAAACAAAATTAAATTTTTGTCCATAATTCAAATTAACTAGAGACTTCGCAATAAAAAAAAGTATCTCAGAATTCCAATAGTATACCCAACTGGATTAACTTGTTCTAGTTGTGCCAACATACACGCTAGAGCTCTAATAAAAGTTATTATAACCATCCTCATCTCCCTTCCCAACACCCTCAGCTTCCAAACAAAAAGAGAAGTGATAGAACAAGAAAGAAACTGCATATATCAAGCAAACCAAAACACATTGACCACATACCTAAACAAATGGAAATATATAAAAATAATTGTCTAAAACAATATCGGCGAAAATTATAATTATAGCAATTTTAGCTAACCCATAAAATGCAACAACTTCAGGCTACAACAACACAAGGATAAATAATATGCAGGCTTCAATGTAGTTTATTTTTTAAAATGCAAGGATAGACTAATAATTTATTGCAAAACACAAGGATAAAATTATAATTTTTCCTTATTAAAATTAGTGCATCTATATTAACTGCCCAATTTAAAAGCATAATAATTTTAAAATAGTATTTATATAACTTACAAATGTTCTCTTGGACTTTTGGTCGACAAATTGTCGATCCTTCTTCCTAGAGTGTGTTGCCTCCAAAAGCTTATGAGGAAGTGGTATTCGATGTAATTGAGCCACCTAATAAAATTTATATCACAATCATTATACTTTCATTTCAAAATAAATAAATATGCATATTTTAATAAGTTAATTGTGGTGAATAAATGAATATACCAAGCGTTTTGCATGTAATTTGTGAGGGATAGAACCCCCTGTGTGTAAAGAGGGACCAGTTCTTATGTCACCGGTCTCGCTAAGATGATTCTTGGAACATTGTTCAGACTTAGCTTTAAACTCAGGAGTCTCCCAATGAGGTTTCCAACTCTCCCAAATATTGTTGGGCAAATATTTAGGCTTCTTTTTTCACCATTTACTAAGCATGCTGCTATAGCATTCCCAAACCTTCCTGTACCAAACCCTCTTCACAGAAGTCTCAATTGCCTCATCCCATACAAAGTGTTTCTGGAAAGAAAAAATGGAAATAAATCATTTTTATACCCATAAGAAATAATGTAAAGAGACAAATTTCCTATTCATATATTCTATTAAACAAAAAATTTATCAATAGGTGAAAATCATTAGCTATAGAACCAGCTCTTTACCAATTAGTACACTTAAACACATTCTCTGAAAAGTAAAATTAATTACAAGCTAAAATTTTCATCACTCTTATTAAGAATCATTCCCATTATGACAGTAAGATAGTGGATGGTTGAGCAAATTTAGGAAACACAGATTGTTTAAGTGACCACAGATTGTTTAAGTGAACAGCAATCACTCGTAGGACAAATTTCTATAGAAATTAAAAATTCTAAGTACAAATGATTTATTGTGCTGGTGGCAAACACTACAACATCCCTACTCAATTATATTTTTACAAGTACTTTGTATAACATGAACATTTAAAACAAGTAGATAGATGCATTTTCCACAGAAAGTATGTTCCACTAAAATCAAGCTTACATTACATAGTTTATATGTAGTAGAAAATTCAATTCTAGTTATAATATGTAGCTAAACAGCTTATAATGTACATTAAATTTTCAACCCAAATGTAGATAGTCAATATTGTCTCAACATGACAAATAAATTAATATTTAACAGAAGATCAATAATCATCATCTAGTATCTAAGGTAAAACACTTCCACATCACTGATTTTGTATGCAAATAACATCCACATTTTTCTATTAATCATATATATATATAATAAACACTTCACATCAACTCTACATATCAAACTCATCTCATTCTATTAAGGACTGAATATGCAGTATTAAAGCAACCAGATGAGAGAATTAGAATAGTTTTACCTTGAAATCCTCCTAATGAAAGTCCTTTGTTTCAGTCGTCACAGACTTCCAATCATGTCCTTCTGGATCCCATCTATCCTTAAAAATAGTTGTGATGATGTGGGCACAATCATCTCGATCAAATCTAAAATGGTTCATAATTAGTTTAAAATGTGCTACTAAGTTTGAAATAATTAAACAATATAGATAAATAGCGATAATTTAATAAATTCTTACTCATTTCAACAACTTGAAGGGGAAGCCGGTTGTCGGTAACTGTAGTGGAGCCAATTTCTGATCCCATATAGCTTGTTGGAGTATGCTCAGTAGACGATGAGGATAGAGTGCATCCAACTTGAGTGTTAGCAACTGGGTTTGATTGAGGCCCTATTGTTGGGGCTGATGATGGTGGAGGTGGAGGTGGAGGTGGAGATGGAGCTGGAGTTGGAGAAGGAGGTAGAGGGGGAGATGGAGGTAGAGGTGGAGGTGGAGGTGGCATTATTGATATCGATGTTGAGTGCAACATATGTCCTGGCAATGAATTTGAAACTGCATGTATATCTGTTGTTCTCCTGGTACGATTCTCATTCGCTACTCTCTACAATCGAATAATCTTAGCTTTACCTAAATGTCCACATCGCCTTGATAGCATATCTACAAAGTGAAGGAAATAAAATTGTAAATTTATACAAATATATAAAGAGGTTTATCTGCTGTAAAAAGAAAATAAATAAATACAAAACATAGAAGCCAAGATAATAGGAAGAGATAAGTACAATTTAATACTTATTACTTATTAACAAGTGTTGCGATGTAATTTTATTAATATATTACAATATAAAAATAATGGCAGCCAAAACAATACATAAAACCAACAATATAGACAATGAAACATCAATGTATCAAACAAAAGAGACAATGATGCATAAGTACCATAGTTAATAGACTTGGTCATGAGCACAAGAGAAAACATCAACAACTGCATCTCATTAACATATCGGTCACCAGCCTGCATTTTTTATTATATATATATATATATATGTATAGGACTCGATATCCTTTAGTATATTAATATTCCCAATTATCACAACTGCTTCATAGTCCAAATATCAAGTGTATATTCTGCTATAAATAATCAATCAAGTACTAATAGAAGTCAAGATGCCAAAACATATACTTCAATTCCAACTGAACTGTTAAATATACATTATAGGTGAAAAAAAAAGAGTAATAAACGTATTCAAGTGAAAATATCTGAAAAAAAGTTAGTAATTCAGGGGATAGAATGGAAGTAGTGAAAAGGAGTGGAAAAGATTAATAATTATAATAAGAAGTAACCATAAACCTAAGAAAATTACATCCTAACTATTATATTCTATTCACTGCCATTATCTTCATCTTGATATTCATCATCATCACCATCAATATCATTATACATTTCAGATTCATTTTTAGCCTCATATGTTGAAATCTCATCCCCTATTTCCATTAATTCACCATTTGGATCATTAAGTTCAATAGTGTCATTGACTTCCATGACACCAAATGGCTGAAATTCTAGATCATCATCTTGGAATGGATCAACTTCTGCTGGAGGTGGCACTACAGATGATGTAAGAATGTCCACATTACTTCTAGCTTTTATTTTACAAACAGCCCACCAATCACTCGTATCACATCTTATTCTAGGATAGGTGACATAATACACTTGAGCCACTTGCGTTGCCAAAACAAATGGTTCATATCTATTAATTCTCCTCCTACGATTGATATCAACAAGCTTATATTGCTTGTGAACCCTTGTCCCAACATCTGGAGTTGGATCAAACCATTCACACTTAAATAGAACTGTCCCAACATTTGTAGCCATTGACATAATATCTAGAGAATGATTTGACCGATCTTAATGGACCTTGTGATAAGTCCTTAATGAACTGATTGTGTACATGCTCCCTTGCCTATTCAATGACAATAACTACAATCATAAGAAAGAAAAAGAAAAATAGATGTGAAAATGTTGTTTTTGGTAACTCGTAACTTACATATGTTTTAAACCATGACGTAAAATCTTCTTCGAGTTTGGAATCCAACTCTCTATCTGTGATCTGCGGAAAATTTTGCTGCATAAAATCAATGAAGATCCTTTAGAAGTAATGTAAATTTGAGGTCCATATTAATATATATGATAATGTATTATTTAAACATAAAAATGAATGACATAGCAATTGATAAGATATAATTTACTCACTCGATATATGGAGACACTTCTGTGCAATTCAACAACATGTACAGTTGAGCTGCATCATATTCTTGGTCTGTCATAAATCACGTATGGGATCTTCCAAAGCTTCGACCAGAATTAATAAATATGGAAAGAGTGCCTTCGATTTCCATTTCATCATTTAAATCACCATCATCATTCCGTGACAATCTTCTATGTCTTGTGTATACATGAGGCTCAAAATAATGTGAGCAAAAAGATGATGCTTCCTCAACTAAATATGTATTACATATTGATCCTTCGACCCTTGCCTTATTCCTTACATTGTTTTTAAATTTTCGAAGGTTCCTTAAATGTATATACATGACGAGTAATAAAGTCATCTGTGGGTAGTAAAATAAAGTGAAAATATCACAAATTCATTGATAGAGAGTAATCTTTACCTTTCATATGGGTACATTCATCGATATTGTACTGGACCAGCTACAATTGCTTCATAAGCCAAGTGAACCGGTAGATGTTCCATTGAGTAAAAAAAAACTTGGTGGGGATATACGCTCTAACTTACACAATATTATAGGGATCTCTTGTTGTAGTCTGATCATGTCTTTTGTCCTAATTATAGTACAAGTTAGATCTCTGAAGAAAAGACTTGTCTCGGTAAGTGCTTGCCACACATTTGGTGGCAACAGTTCACGAAATGCAATAGGAATCAACCTTTGCATAAAGACATGACAGTCATGGCTTTTCATACAAAACAACTTATGTTTTTTCATGTCTACACATGTTCCCATATTCAATGCATATCCATCTGGAAATCTTAGGTTTTTCACCCATTCACACAAAACTTATTTATCTTGCTTGTCAAGTGTGTAACATGCTTTCAGGTACTGACCATCAATAACATGTAACTCAGGGCGCCGACAAAACTCCTTGAAGTCCTCTCTTGATTTTCTATTGTCTTTTATTTTCCCCATGACATTCATAACATTGTTGAATATATTTTCAAAGAAATTCTTCTCAATGTGCATCACATCTAAATTATGTCGAATGAGATTCGTACTCTAGTAAGGCAAATCCCAAAAAATGCTTCTTTTCTCCCAACCACAAACCTTACTAATTCGACCATTTACCTCATCAGCATCAAGTTCTGTCACCTTCCTCAAACCTAAATCCTTTATCTCCCTTAAGATATCAACACCTGATCGAACCAATGGAGGGTTTGTTGTGACCACTTTATTCTTTTTAAATGAGTCTTTATTCCTTCTGAATGGATGATTTGCTAATAAGAACTTACGATGACTGTCAAACCAAGACTGCTTACCACCTTTTGTGAGAGTAAATGCATCTGATTTCTCCATACAATATGGACATGCTAACCTACCTGCAGTGCTCCACCTAGAAAGCATCGATAATGCAGGAAAGTCACTAATTGTCCACATTAAAGCAGCTCTCATCATGAAATTTTGCTTCTTAGAAATATCATATGTATTCACACCTACATCCCATAACCATTACAATTTTGCAATTAGAGGCTATAAGAAAACATCTAACTTATCGTTCAGATTCTTAGGCCCAAGTATTATAATAGACAAGAATAAGTGAGACTCCTTCATGCACATCCAAGGCGGTAAATTGTATGGCATCACTACGACGGGCCATGATGAATATTGTTGTCCGAACTATCCAAATGATTGAAACCCATCAGTGCATAGCCCCAATCTTACAATTCGAGTTTCAGATGCGAAAGATGGATGAACCGCATCAAAATGTTTCCATGCAGGTGAATCTAACGACTGATGCATCATACCATCCTCTACTTCATGCTCGGCATGCCATCTCATGTGCTTAGCTATGGCTTCAAAAGCGTACAAATGTTGAAGCCTTGGAGTAAGAGGGAATTAATACATATATTTGTAGAGAACTGAAGGTCTTTGTGAACTAGTTTCATGCATAGCAGGCTTATATCGATAATGGTTGCAAAACTTGCAACTTGTCAGCTCGCTATCTTCCCCCCAATAAATCATGCACCCATTCTTACAGCTATGAATCTTTTCAACTGGCATATTCAACCCTGAAGTACCTTCTTTTTTTGGTAGAAATTATCCACCATAATAGGCTGATGCCCATAGTTAAGTATATGGCTGGGTGGCAGACACCATTTCAACTTATTCTATTAGAGATATTTACTTGGCTAGTAGAGCATGCTTAGGACTCTAACTCAGTTCTCAGGCTGATGTGAAGTCTGCTTCTACTGTAAGTAAATGCTTTTTTTTCTTTTCTTTTCTCTTTTATGCTCTAACTTTTGCTTAAGTTGCCTTTGCAGGTTTTCGACTTAACAAGCTTTTCTTTTTCTCTTTCTTCTTCATTTTTTATTTATTCTTTTTGGTGCTCTAACCTTTTCTTAAGCTGCCCTTGTGGGTTTTCAACTTAACAAGCTTTTCTTTTGTTCTTTTTTTTAATGCATTTGTAGCTATGGGCTTTTAAGAAGCTTCATGTGATGGATCCACCACTAAACCATTTGATGTTTGATTATAGACCATGAGTCTATGTCCAATGTCAGCACCGTTTGATTCGGGAGACTGTCGAAGACTGGGCAACTATTTTTTAGGATCTAACCTCTAAGGGGGTTCAGATGGACTTGCCCTGGTGATTTATAGAGAGAGTTACAGTTTCTTCTTACATGCTCTATGTGCCCTTGTGTAGGTTGTTGATGGCACTTGCTTATTATCCTAGTCAAGTAGCTAGGCAGTACGGTCAAAATAAGATTGTCCCTGATTACATGCATTTCGAGGGTGGGCTTATTACATAGTGACTCCTAACTCACTTTATTTCCTCTTGGCATGGCTGCATGACTATACCCATTTCTCATGCGGCCCATACTTCTACTTCAAACATATACTGCTCTTGACTGCATGATTATTATGGAGACAGTGCTGATTTAGAGTCAGTTGATTTGTTGACCGCTAAAATTCTAGTAGGACCTGGCATGTAGATGCTTCTATTCTACTTTCTAATGAAATGTACTAGACAATTATTGAGAGTGCAAATTGTAGAATGTATGCACTTATTATGAATGAAATGTCTTTATGCCTGATATGTTCCCTACTATTTATTTTATCAAAGTAAATTCACAACATTTGCATATTAACATATACATAGCATAACACGCTTTACAGTTAATAAGAACACTAAAGGTGAATTTATGAATTGGATTTCGCCATAAACATTTCAAGACATATATAAAATTTCTTCAATTTATCCATATTGATATGTTTGGAATATTCATTGCCTTCCATGTCTGATAGCTTTACTACACCTTTGGAAAACATTCTTTCAAGTCATACATAAAATTTCTTTAATCTATCCATAGTGACTGGTTTGGTAAATTCATTACCTTCCATGTCTGATAGCTTTATTGCACCTTTGGAAAAGATTCTCTTGATCATGAATGGGCATTCCTAGTTAGTCTTGAACTTTCCCTTTGGGTCACGAGTGTTCAGTCGCATCTATTTCAAAACTAAATCCCCTACCCTCAATAGCTTTTGATGAACTCTCTTGTTGAAGTGCTTAACTATCCTCCTCTTATGCAACTGATCTATAAATCAGGCATTAAGCCTCTTCCCATCTAAGAGTGCTAGCTCTTGGTAGTGGTTTTCTACCCATTGACATTCTGGAATATTAGATTCCATCATTATGCGCAAGGATTGCACCTCTATCTTGGTTGGTAGTACAACTTCCATTCCATAAACTAAAGAGTAGGGGGTTTCCCCATTGGTAGATTTGGCTGTGGTTCGATATCCCCATAAAGGATAATGTAGCTTGCTAGCCAATCACGTTGAATTTCTGCCATTTTCCATAATATTTTCTTGATGTTTTTGTTCACGGCCTCCATTGACCCATTATCTTATGGTCTATAAGGTGAAGACTTATGGCTTTCAATTCCGTACTTCTCCAATTGCGTTTTCACTTCTGGTTGGAACTGATCACCATTATCTATCACAACATGATGGGAATTCCAAATCTACAGATAATGTTCTTTTCAATGAATTGGACATTTTCTTGGCACTGATGTTTTTAATGATTCTGCTTCAACCCATCTTGAGAAATAGTCCACTGCAACCACTATAAACTTTTGTCCATTAGAAGCAGTGGTAAAATCTTGCCAATGATACTGTAACACCCACTGCCCAATCCTGGAGGACTAAACAACGGATGTCACATTCGGTGCCGGAGCACCGTCTTATGTTACTTAATAATCTAAATCATATATTAGAAGTGGCTAAGTTTTCATAAGGGGGCAAGTAATTAAAATTTAAAAATAATATTTTTGGGGAAATTCCCTATGGAAAATTCGCAAGAGTTTCCCCTAAAATTCTACTTGCCACACAAAGAAAACATATATACTTTCAATATTTACTTCTCCAAATCCCAAATTCTAAATTAGATACCATAAGTCATGCAGCACTTCTAAATAATCACATCAAACCAACTTAGGTTCTATCATAACATGATATCATCAATGCAAAGAATTAATTGCTAATGATCATTCACTTTAAATTCACATGAAGATAAAGCATTTTAATTAATCTCAAATCTCATTAATTTACAACCTCAATCTTTTTACAATATTTCTATATATGCCAGAATTTACATCTTAATACATGTCCTACTCAAACATAAAGCTTCTTCTCCGATGCCATGCCTCTAGTCTTCAAGTAGCACCCACCGATCTTACCTACGCGTGATAAAAATCAATGCTGAGTATATCACATAGTGATGCTAAATCGTTTAATAAAATAATAGAGGTTGCCTAAGCTACAAACCTTAAACGCAAATTTAAAACACTTATCTCAAATATAAAATAAATATCCAAGACGTACATGTCAAATTAAAATATTTCAAAGGTCATAAAGAAGTTCATTCCTTAAGATAAATTCAAGATTTGACATACATAAGAAAAATTTCACAATTACAAATACATTTCCTTTCCTTTCATAACAGAATAGAACATATTCTTAGTTAAGGGCTCATACATATTCTAAAAGAAATATAAGCAGATTTGGTTACGTAGATATCAGAAATAGAATTTGGCCTGTGAAAGCGCCACCGGATGTGGTCTGTGAAAGCATCACCAGAAAACTGGCCTGTGAAAACGCCACCAGTTGTGGTCTATGAAAGCACCACCAAAAAATTGGCCTACGAAAGTGCCACTGGTTGATAAGCACCACTGGTTGATAAGTGCATCCGCTTATCCAGAAAGGCATCCAGAGCCTAACATATAATCATAGCATAAAATAACGGAAGGCTGATAGCCAAGCATGCTCATAACCGGAATAAACCTCATCCTACCAAATTTCTATCATACATACTTAAGCCCAAAATCATATATTTCCATCTTAAATCATCATTTTTCTTATAGACCATTTCATAATAAAACATTTCATCACTCTACATATTTTCCACAAAAATCCATAAACTTACAACTTAGAAAAATTGTCAAATTTACATACTTATGCAAAGCAAATTTTCTATTTACAAAACACATATTGAAAATCCTTAATTTGCATTAATTATTTTCTATAGTTATTTTTACTAAGGTGTTGTAACGACCCAAAATTTCGGATCTTAAAACGATATTATTTGAGCGGGTCATGAATGGTACCACCCGAGAGACAAATAATATTTTATTTAGACTCGATAATGATATTGAACATAATTAATATTTGTGGAGTTAATTAGATTTCATATGATTAGTCTTAATTAATTAAAGTTAAGATATAAATTTTTCATGACAAAGTAAGTAATAAATTATTTGGTGAATAGAAGTTTATCAGTCTGTGAATAGTACCATCAGTCCGGGACATCATAATATTTCGGTCTAGAAAAATTACTATTTATGTTCTGTATTTTATTTAATATATTTGGAGTATATTAATATGATTTAGGTGGGTAGAAAATATTTCATGAATATTTTTGGAGAATTTAAGTATTTAATGAGTGTTTTCTAGTGTAGTGTATTAAGGAAAATTGATGAATTATTTTTTATGGAGTTAAGTTAATAAATTAGTGGAGTTAAATAATAATTGAAGGAGAATTATTTTTTGAATATTTAGAGCCTTTGGATTAGAATAACTTGACTTGATCCAAGCCTTACACTTGTCAAAAGGTGGTGAATTAGCAACATTAGTTTTGTTGACTTGGTCAACAAAGCTTATCCAACTCCATATTCTCTTCTTCTTCTTCTTCTTCTTCTTCTTCTTCTTCTTCTTCTTCTTCTTCTTCTTCTCCCATTTCCAACGCCACTTCTGTTCTTCCTCTCTTCCATTTTTTCTCATTTTCTCTACTCACAAAACTAAACCAAATCACTTTATTAAACCCATAGATTAGAAACTAAACCTTAAGAACTAAGCTAAAGAAGTGGTACTTGGGGACTTGAATCAAGGAAATTTGGAGAAAAGCTACTAAACAAGTAAGTTGTAATTTTGGATTTTGTGAAGTAACAAGTGAAATTCATAGCTTAGACAAGTAGCTGATGCTTTAAACCATGCTCCATCTTCTCCTTTTGTCATTTCTTGATTTTAATGATTATTTTTCCTACTTTGAAGAGGTTGGTGAACCATCCTCTAAAGGAAGGGAGAAAGTTAGGAAACTGAGCTTTCCAAGCTTATTAAAGCTTATTTTCAAGGTTAGTGCAATAGTATTCTCTTTCCCTTTCATTTTCTTAAAGTTTTCAAATTTTAGGTTTTGAATGCATTTTGAAGCATTTGTGATTTTGATGGGGATTTATTTATTTGGTAATTTTTATATGATTTTCCATGTTTTCTAAGCATGATGAGATGCTTGAATGGGAAGTGGAACATCCTCTTCTCCTTTCTGTACATTTGGCTGAACCTTGATGGGTGAAGGGACTTGAGCTTACTTTGATTTTTATGCTTGAATTTGACTTTAATAAGTTTATTGATAAGTAAATTAGTGATGGTTAAAACCTCTTTCTTATATTTTAATGTTTAAGCATTTTTCCAAGACTTAAAGATGAGTTTTAAGATTAAGCATTTTCAAGTAATGTTTTTATGGCTTAATTAAGTGTTATTTGATAAGTATTTAGTTGATGTTTTAAATCTCTATTTTGAATCTTAAGTACTTACGATTTTGGAGAACTAAAAGAAAGCCTTAAAAATGAATGAGAAGTGTTTTATGTTCCTATATATATATATATATATATATATATATATATACTAGTAAGCATTTAAAGGGTGCTTATAAATGTATTTGATTTGTATTTTAAGTATATTTTGAATGTGAAACTTTATTTTCATAAGTGTGAAGGTTGGTAAAACTTTTATAAGTTGTGAGATTTAAGGAAGTAAGAAAATTTAGTTTGAAGCTAAGTATAATTTTGGAAATGGAAGCTTAAATGCTTTGGTATGAAAG
>CANUEP010044914.1:0-10125 GCA_947857235.1 Jatropha podagrica | reverse complement strand
AATTTATTTAGTTAAATTTTTGATTAATTAGTTTGTTAATTTTAGAATATTTGGTTGAATGATTTTATAGTTTAAGTAATTAATTATTTTGTTTAGTAGATTAATTTGTGGATTATATATTGTTTGGGTGAATTTTAATATTTATGGTTAATTGTTAGAATTTTGGTTATTTGATTTTATTATATTGATATGTAATTGATTAGTTAATTTTTAGTATTTTAGTTTGAATTTTAGTATTTTGAATGAGTAATTAGTTAAATAGAGTATTTGTAAAAATTGATTTATTATTTAGTTGATTTTGTGGTATATTGATAGAATTATAGTAGTTAATTGATTATTTAGTATAGATTGAGATTTGTTAATTTTAGTTGGGATTATGTTAATTAAGGAGGTTAAATTTGAGGATATTAATTATTAATTTTGGTATTTTGGTTGATTAGTTTTATTAATTAGGTGGTTGATGGATTATTTTTTTATTTTATATTATTTGATGGATTTTATTATTTTTAGGGATGATTTTAGTAATTAATTAGTTAAATTAAACATTTGTGATAGTTGATTTATTATAGAAGGTTGAATTATTAATTGGTTGATTTTGTTATATTTAGAAGGTATATTGTTAGGATTTTAGTAAATTATTGCTTATTGAGTTATATGTTGATTTATTGATTTTAGTCTAGAATTATATTATTTAAGAAGGTCAATTTGATTATAGGATATTAATTATCGATTGTGGTATTTTTAATTGATTAATTAGTTATGTGGTTGAGTGATTAATTGGAGAAATTGAAAAAAATAAATTAATTGATGATTTGGGTAATTAAAGAGTAATTATAGGATTTTAATTGATTTTGAGAGTTAGTAATTAATTAGTTAGTGTTAAGATTTTAAAATTATGAAAATTCGTTTATTAAGGATTAATAGGTATATTTGAAGGAATTTTAATAAATAGAGTATATTAAAGAGTAAAATTAATTAATTGGTTGATTAAATGAATTGTTATTGAAAGGTGAAGTTTTATTGCTAAGATTAAATATATTATATTAGAATATTGTTAATGGTGATAATTTGAGATTTTGATTAATTAAATATTTTGATATATTATGTGTTAAATTATTGAGGACCTTAAATAATTGAGGATTAAATCTTGGATGGTAATAAATAAATTATTACAAAGGTTAACAGTTTTTAGCACAAAGATTAAATGGTTATTATTAAAAGTTTTTATACAATTAAATTATTCGGATGATAATTTGAGTATTTGATGAAATAAGTGTTATAATTAGATGAAATATTAGATTTAAGGTAATTCCAGTTGAAAATAAATATTGGTAAAATTGCTAATGAATTATATTTGAAGATTTTAATTAGTTAGAATTATTATTATTATTAGTGTTAAATTATAATTTGGACTATAAACATATTTTGTGACGAAATAAATGAAATTAATATCGAGACTAGATACAAAATAAGTGAATAAATTAATTGCTAGTAAATAGTAAGGTTATATAGTTAATTAATAAAAAATTAATCATAAAAATAAAATAAACAGATAAGTTTATTAAATTAATATTCTTAATTAAGAGAGTCATTATCTGATTATATTTTTCTTATTATACGTGTTTCTTAGATCGATCAAGTTCCTCTACTACTCCTCCAAATCAGAACTCAGAACAGATCTGAATTTATTCTGCGGTCATTGTGAGTAATAATAAATGGTACACACCATCCTGTATACATGTATTTTTTATGCATACCATATACTATTTATATTATTTAAATAATCTTGAATTATTTCTTATTTTTATTGCTATATTGATATCCTTCATTTTTCAAATATAATATTTCAGTTCTATAATCTCAGTCTTTGATATATAATATTTCTGTTCTATAAATTTATAAAATTTTCACCATCGATTACATTCATATGTTACATTTATTGTATTGAATATAATTGTGAATAATTGCGATGTGAAATAATGTGCTTTTGTATTTGGGTGAAAATTGGAATTACGTGTGTCACTATGAGTCAGTGGGCCAAGTATGGGGGATCGGCTCCCCGTTATATATATTTATTATTATAATGAAAATTGATCGGGGGCCAATAAGTGGATTTGTGACTTCACTTACTAATTTTCACATGTTGTGAATATTTGAATGTGATTTGTTTGAAAATGTTGATGTATGACACGTGCTTGTGAAGTATACCCATTTTTTATATTGTGAAAGCATACTGCCTGAATGTGTGGATTTGCATTATTCATTATTATTCACTAAGTTTAGTGAAACTCACCCCCCTTCCATAAATATTTTTGAGGAAATAAAAGTACTGTTGGTTTATAAGACTCTGCTTCTTTCTCCGCAAAGATTCAAACATGTCAATATTAATTATCTGTTAATATTTATATTTTTCCGCACATTTTATTTAACTTCGCAGTTAAAATGTTTAATTAATATTTGGTTATGTAAAAGAAATTATCATGTGGTTATGTAAAAGAAATTATCATGTGGTTATAAATAAATTGTGGAGTGTTCTTTTTAAATATTTGAAAACTATATGATAGGAATAGTTTGATCATATTATGACAAATAAATATTTACATAAGAATATATTTTTATTAAATGGATATGGGCCCGAGCCGTGAATAATATTTAATATTAAAGCTGGGTCTGAAATGTTAACTCTGATTAATTTATGAATAATGTCATAATATGTGCTTACTATTCCGTTAGTCAAATGATAATAGAAATGAGTTTTAATAGTTTAGACTTACTACGGGCCTCGGGAGTCCTAAACTTATTTATGTCCTAGTACCGGTTCGACCCACGATTTAAGGTCGTGACAATATATATATTTCTTACTCATTTCTCATATAGGAATTATAAATGGTTTGGTGGTAAATTCACTTAACTTGTGATCAAAGGTCATGGTTTGACATTCTTTAGGGTTTTAATTTCATTATTTATATCTAAGAGTAAAATTACTTTTTTACCCTTAATAGACGGGACACTCGCTTATTCTGCGTGTAAATCCGTGACACGATCCGTTTATATTCGTATTATAAATTGGTAACTCATTTATAACATGAACCCATTTATCCTCAATCTTAATCTATTTATTTCGCGTATTAGGCGAATTGTGTTTGCATATCAGATCCAATTGGACACCCCTACAATTCATAAAATTTACTGGACCAAAATCCCCAACACAATATATATGGTTAATAGAGAAAGGGACATTGAGACACTCGAAAATTTTATTTTTAGAAAATATTTATTTAAATTTTAATTCTAAAATTTTGGTCAGCAAATTTAAGCTATGTCAAATTTAATTGGACCCATAAACACATTTGATTTGTCGAAAATGAATTGAAAATCAAGCGAATTTATTGAATCGAACCAAACTGATTCGAATCGAACCGGAAAGGTCTAGTGCATTCTAGAAGCCGAAATTTTATATCATTTTCTTTTTCTTCTTTTTCTCTTCTTTCCTTTCTCTTCTTCTGCGTTACCGTTCTTTCTTCTTTCTTCATCTTCATCTTCCTTTCCTTTTATTTTCTCTCTCTCTCTCTCTCTCTCTCTCACTGCGTCGGCAACAGCTCCACCGCCACAACTCTAGTCGTTCCTTCCCTCTGCTTCACGCCGGCGACGCCACAACAGCTCTGTCTTTTCCTTTGCGCGATTGGTTCTCGACGAACGGCTGCTCCTCCATCGCGTCGCGCCGCCCCAAGACACTAGCTGAAACTTGTGCCGGCCACCAGCAGCAGCGCTGCTGCTTTCTCCTTCGCGCCGCCTCAGACCACCAGCCATCGTGTCTTTCGATCTCAGCTGTTGATTTGGTGATTCAAGCTCCGATTTGTGATTTTGGGACTATTTCGTGTGATTAAGAGTATTGAAAATATCCTAGAAATTTTTAATTAATTTCTTGAATTTTAATTTTGTAAAGAAATTAGTTGATTATTGGAATTGATTTGTTGATTATGTTATTGAGTAATATTTATATTTTATTTAGTAGTTAATGAGTTGAAAATAAAATTGTATATGGAGAATAAAATTTATGGTAGAATATTTTTGTAATAAAATTAAAAAATTCAATTAGTTGAATTTTTGGAGATTGATAATTTATTTTATTAAGATGGTGAATATTTAATTAGGCAGAAAGAATTTAATTAATGAAAATAATTTAATTAATAGTTAGTTTTTGTTAAAGAATTTTATATTAGATATTAGAGTGTAAATATAAAAAAATATATTTGGAGATTGATTAATATTATGATGTGGATTTAATGGTGAAACATCAATATATTCGATTTGAATTAAGATATTAAAGTTGAATATTGAATTAAATAGAAACATGAATATATTTTTAATATTTTTAATATTGTTACAATCAGTGAATTAAAGTGATTTGATATAGAGACGAATTTTGTGATTATTAAAGATTGATTAAAGTGAATAAATTAAATAGTTTTAATTGTCTGAAGATCGTAATTAAATTAAGTAAGAAGAAGATTATCGATGAAATTATTATATTTATGCGAAATAAGAATATTATTGATTATATTATATTGATGGTGAATTTAAAATATTTTAAAAATTGTAACAAGAAATCAGATTAATTAAGGTTAGCGGCAAGTAGTATAATATTTAGATTAGTTTTAATAGAGAGGACGTGATGTAATTTGTTGGATTAATTTTTTATTTATTATTTCGCATTGAATAAAATAGTTGACTAATGGATTCTTTCTATATTTTTAAATTCATAAATGATTTGAGCTCGTCTATTGCTCCTCTATACTAAAATCAGAATTAGGATTTGAATATCCTAATATCACTGTGAGTAATAATAAATGGTGCATGATATACATTATAATATCATGATTTTATATCATCATAATTTTATTACATTATACCATTATATATTTTTATATCAAATTATATTATATCATTATTTAATAATTGTATCGTCATATATTATAATATGCATATTAATTATTGATTTGATGTTCGACAATTGGATGAATTATCGATTAAATGTGCTGTGATATAGATTGCCTTATTTGAGTGGAATTAGAATGAAGTGGGTCACATGGGTTTATGAGGGCAATTTTTGATACCATTGACCATAAATGAGAGATTGGTGCACCCGTGTGCATGTGTGCATCTGATGATATATATTGATATGATATGAATAACTATAAGTTGGCCTCCTGATGGTATGGAAAAAAAAGAGAGCATGAAAAATAATGAGATGGCTGGTCAAACGAGAATTAGATCGGTTGGTCATGTATGAGGGATCGGCTCCTTAGTGCACACGTATGAGAGGATGAGCCATGCAAGAGGACGGCTCATTGAGGATTTCGGTAATGCCACAGACTAATTTTCACGTGATTGATTATTTTAAGATTAATTAATTGTGGATGCTGATACTGTAACATATGTATGATTGACAATGTGATTAGGTCTGTGACTAAAAATACATTCTGCATGATTGTCTGATCATGCATTATTTGTTATTATTTACTGAGTTTGTGAAACTCATCCCTCCTCCCACCAATATTTTCAGAAAGTAGGAGATTCGCAAAGGAGAGTTAAGGCTCTGTATTCTTCTTTACAAAGTTCCAAAGTATATTTTGAACTTATATAGTTAATTAGTTAAAATACTGCTATTCTAAGAAACTTCTCTATTTTTGCACATTTTGATTATGTATATTATGAGTGAGCTATTTCATAAATCTTAACTTTTCTTATTATTTATTCAGATGTATGTATGGCTAGTAACCATAATATATTTGAGATTTATTAGGCTCGATCATATGTGATCTAATGAGATATTCACTATTGGGACTGACACACATAGATGCTGGACCCACACAAGTAAAATTAATATGGGCTCTATTATTAAAGGACAGGTAGACTTATATATGAATTTTACAAAACAGGCTTACTATGGGCCTTAAGGGTCTTAAGCTTACCCAGATTCTAATACCGGTCCAATCCATGATTTGGGTCGTGACAAAGTTAGTATAAGAGCGTTAGTTTTATATTTTTAGATGTAACTGCAGAGTTATCCTTGTCATGTCTTGATACAATTCCCTTGCTTCTTAAATTTTAGTGTGACCTTCTAAGGAGTCATATTGTTAGAACTACTTTAGGAGGTAGAATCTTATGATAATTGTAGGATAGGACTTGTTATGTTTATAATAATATATTTTATATTTTGAATTTTAGTATGGTGAATACTAAGGGAAGAGCACTTGATGATATGGAGCGAGATGCTCCAGATGAGGCTTCTTCCGAGCATCTGGCTCTGGCTAGACATCGATGGAGTGGACCCGCTAGGAATTTAAATGATCAAGAGGATGTCGTATAAGAAAATCAGAATGAGGAAAATGCGATTGTAAATCCTCCAGAAGTGAATATAGTGGTGATTGGATTTCAACAGGCCATTACTGTGATGAATAATTTGTTAATACAACAGCAACAGTTCTTCTAGGCTCATGCACCATAGGTATAGCAACAGTCGATACCTCCTCCCATACCCGAACTAGCAGCACAACCAGTTCAAGAGGCTCCACCTTTAGATGCTCCAAGAGTAGTGACAAACTCTGTGATAGGTTTATTCGGTATAAGCCACCTAAATTCACAAAAACTAAGGATGCTCACTCATTTTTAAGAGAATTTTGTCTGGAGTTAGGTTGCGACAATGAAAGGCCGATGACTTTTGCAGGTTGTAGGATGGAGGGAATAGCTGAGATATGGTTTAGAGACTATGTTCAACCTTTTGTCAATAGATTGAATTGGTGACAATTTTTTTATCTTTTCATGAATTGGTTTGTACCACAGGGTACTAAGAGAGCTAAAACGAGAGAATTTGAGTCTCTAGTACAGGGTGATATGACTATAGATGAGTATGTTACCAAATTTATTGAATTGAGTAGATATGCACCGAGATTCATACTAGATGAGGGCATTAAGATTTATAAATTTGTTAATAGTTTAAGTATGATGTATGCTTCTTTGTTTCAACGAAAGGAGCAAGATTTTAGTGCTGTGATTGATGTTGCTAGGCAAATGGAAATTAAGTTTAATTCTGAATGGGCAATTCTAGACAGAAGAGATAGTAGAAGAGTAGCTTCATTTGGGAATCCTAATGTAACACCTCGATTTCAAAAAAACAACATAAATGATTTTAATATAATTTTTGCTCTTTATAAATTTTGAATATTTAAATTCTTTTATTAGTTATTAATAAAGATTTGTGGAAAATTGTATACTAAAATAATAAATTAGAAGATATTTGATAAAATGTAAAATAATTCAAACGATTATTCACATTCATTACTAATTTTAGTATTTGTTTGGTAGATATAAAAATACAACAGTTATTTCTCAACAAATAATAAGTGGTATCAGTTAAATTGCAAGTATATTAAATGACAATGGATAATATTTCTATAAAGGATTTAAAAAACAAAAAATGGAGACATGAATATTTATTTTGATTAAAAAAAATGAATAACTGTTGATAAATATTATTAGTATTGAATTTTAAGTATAATATAAATATTATGGATATTAAATAGTATTAGTGGGGATCAAGGTCAATAATAGTAATGCAAATAATAATAATAATAATAATAATAATAATAATAAAGAAAAAAAGGAAAGAGAGAGACTTTCTCTCTCCTCTGTTTCTCCCTCCCTGATCATGCGACAGCCTCCATTTCCCTCTCACCATTTTCGATCTCCAACCATCGATTTGGCGAGCAGTGAGCTTCTAATTCAAGAACTCGACAAGGTGATCATTTTGGTGGCCTCAGATTGTGCGATGGCTGTTAGATTTGAACGAAAACGTGACTGGAGCATTCGGTGATGTCGCAGAGGCAGTTGGCTGCAATCTGCACCGTTTCCAGCGATTCCAGCGTGAAGGAGGGATACCGATCGACTCCTCTCCTTCGTGCGATCACTTTTCCATCTTTAGTTCCGGCGATGGCGCATGGAGGACAAAGCCGCCATTGCAGGTGGAGGACGGTTACTATCGAGCTCAATCTGACATGATAGAAGCTTGATCTCACTTGATTGACGACGAAAATGGAATCCTCAATGAATTTGGAGTCGAATGGTGGTGGCCTTGACGAATTCTGGGCGGTTTGATTTGGCCGGCCATCGCACACGGCGGTGATGACGGTAGTCCGGTGACCGGCCGGTGGTTGCCCGGCGCGACGTCCAGGAGACAGAAATACCAGCTTCTCATGCTGAACCCAAGTCTGAAATCAAAATTGCAATTCGGTAAATTTTATAGCTAATTCATCAATTTCAGTGTAAATTTCTAGTTAATAATCAATTGAGTAAATGTGATTAAAGTGATTTGGTTTTAGAAGGATGAAATCAATTTATAGCATTGTCAATACAATTAATTATATGTGAAACATTGGCAAATTATGAGAATTAATAAAGTTAGAAGTAATGAAAATTGGTAACTACATGGATTCGAAATTAAGACAGTTAATATTTATAACTACATGGGGGATGAAGATTTATTGAGAAGTGCTCGATGGATGAGCCGTGTGCTATTGCAGTATTTGAAATTTAAGCAGAACTGATATTAAACAAAAACTACCAGAGTATAATAGAACCAATAGAGAAATTGATTTACTTTAAAATAACAAATGGTGTATTAGATTAAAAATCAAGTTGATAAAAAAATAGATTAATTAAGCAATTGTTTAATGAGATTTAAATTGAAGTTATCAAATGTAATTGAAAAATAAAATGAAAATTATTGGATTAAATCAAGTTAGTTAAGTGGTTTTTTAAACATAGTTTTTGTTAAAGAAAATAAAGTAGCTAAATGAATTCTTTAGCTATTAAAGAAAATTAAATGAAATTAATGTACACATAATTACATATAGAGAAATATGAATTTCAAATGATAAAAAAAAAATTATGAAAGATATAGTTAATTAGTTGCTTAAAGGATGGACCGATGACATTAATGATAATAGAATACATATAGAAAAAAATTAAAGTAAAAATATTAAGAATTGGGAAAATTATTATTTCATCTCTGAGTTTTTATCAAATTAATAATTTTGTTCATGTATTTTGGTCAAATTATTCGGACGTCCCTAATGTTTGGTTCCGTCTAACAATCTAGTCCTTCCGTCCAAAAAGGGTTGATTTTCCGTTAATTTTACATTAAAATGACAAAAATAGCCTTAGGGAAAATTATTATTTCATCCCTGAGTTTTTACCAAATTAATAACTTCATTCATGTATTTTGGTCAAATTATTCGGACGTCCCTAAAGTTTGGTTCCGTCCAACAATCTAGTCCTTCAGTCCAAAAATAGCTGATTTTCCGTTAATTTTACATTAAAATGACAAAAAAAACCTTATTGTGGGACCCACAAAATAACAAAAACCAAATTTAGAAAATCTCAAAATCTTTTCTCCAAATTGCAAAAGCAACGGCCTCCCTCCCATCCTCTCTAGTTAATTTTTCGACCTCTAAACAGTCGGTGTAAGGTGATTGTCAAACCTTCAGCCACTGTTAATCACATCATTGGCCTTCCTTCCACTAGTCGAAGCCTTTACAACGCCAGTCACCTTTCGACACCGACCTTGCATGGCCCTTCGGAGACATACCCGGCCCCAGCCGCGAATGATATTCGAGATACCGCATATGATCTGCGTTGTCATTGAGATCTAGTTGTGCAACAATCAAAGGCGTAGTGGTCTGATATTTATTAATATTTTGAAAATTACAAACTACTTATCAATTAATTCTAGTGATGTCTATTGCATTTGTTCTTTTTAGCAATGGCTTTTGGGCAATTTATGTAATTGCCAGTAGTTTTATGGTGTCTTTTCTGTTGTGTTTTCGTTTTCCATTTGGTGGGTCAGGAAATTGCAGTAGCACAAATGCATTGAAGTTGAACCCCAAAAAAGACTATAACTAGACATTCCTCTTTTTTCAACTATTATTAATTGTTTTCTTTGTTTTTCTCCCTTTTTTAGTTTTTTTTTACACACAAGAAAATCATTGATTCAAGAATCCAAATTTGCAATAGAAGAGGCAGATTGCTGTGATGACTCGATGATTGTTGGACATATGGTAGTTT
>CANUEP010044871.1:0-45227 GCA_947857235.1 Jatropha podagrica | reverse complement strand
TGGGTCAGGAAATTGCAGTAGCACAAATGCATTGAAGTTGAACCCCAAAGAAGACTATAATTAGACATTCCTCTTTTTTCAACTATTATTAATTGTTTTCTTTGTTTTTCTCGCTTTTTTAGTTTTTTTTTTTTTTTTTTTTATACACAAGAAAATTATTGATTCAAGAATCCAAATTTGCAATACAAGGAAGAGGCAGATTGCTGTGATGACTCGATGATTGTTGGACATATGGTAGTTTTGTTAGAAGCACTCATGGATTTTAGTCTCTAGTTCCATACTCTATTGATTATTAGTTTTGTGGCTGTGTTGCCTTTGAAATTGATAAGCCTTCCTCACTTAGCATTGGTTGAATTTGGACTTGGCTTCTAATTAGCAAGGAAGAAGTGAAAAAGAATATGTAACCGTTTGTATTTTGTGGTTCCCACAATAAGGTTTTTTTTTTTTCTTTTCAAAGTAAAATTAACGGAAAATCAGTCCTTTTTGGACGGAAGGACTGGATTATTGGACGGAACCAAACCTTAAGGACATCCGAATAATTTGACCAAAATACATGAACGAAGTTATTAATTTGATAAAAACTAGGAATGAAATAACTAAGGGTTTTTTTGTCATTTTAATGTAAAATTAACGGAAAATCAGCCCTTTTTGGACGGAAAGACTAGATTGTTAGACGAAACCAAACCTTAAGGACGTCCGAATAATTTGACAAAAATACATGAACGAAGTTATTAATTTGGTAAAAACTCAGGGATGAAATAATAATTTTCCCTAAGTTTATTTATATATTGTTGTTTTAGAAATCACTTTAAGGTTTGAGGAGAAAAGTGGAAGACCAATTGAGTTAGGTTTGATAAGCCAAAAGTGAAATTGAGAAAAAAGAACGAAAAAAAAAAAAAAAAAAAACAAGCTTTCATTATCATGAATAGCCCCATGCTTATTGACTAGAAAAGCCATCCAATAGATTGGTTCAGTTTAATTGAATTAAATTAGTGTGAATCAAATAAACTGAAATTTTTTGAAATGATGAAATCAAACGATTACATATTTCGATTCGATTGATTCAATTTGATTTTAATTAATTTTGAATTTATTTTTTAAAAAATAGCTTCGTTGAAATGTGTTCAACCCCTAGATACAAGAGGTTCTATGAACGCATGAACCCTCTCTCTCTCTCTCTCTCTCTCCCTCCCTCCCTCTTATTTAGGTAATTATTATCTCAAACGGGGGTATTGGAGCACCTAGTATTCAGTCGATGTTACATTATACATATATAATTTGGATTAATTTTCTTAAAGGAATCCTATCCAACTTTGCATTACATAAGACATGTAATTACAAAATTTTAAAACCAAACACCAAAGTTTTGAGTTGAAACTTGGAATTTCGTAAATTTATTTAACATTCAATGTGAAATAATCAATTTAAGTTTTCAATTTAGGCTAATATGGAGAAATTGAAACTTTATTTTTGTTTTAAAAATAAAATTACTTTTTGTACATTATTATGCCACTAATAATCAACTAGTTATTACATAAATCAATGATGAAGGACAAAATGATAATAATCAATTAAAACTTGGATATAATTGTAATAATGTCATCACATCACCGCCCAATAGAAAATATTGTGCATGACAAAATTTTGTACCTATTGGACCTAAAATTGAATAGTTTTAGGAGAATAATGACAATACGTTCACAATCTAAAAATGGGTAAAATTTGCTGAACAAACTAACTACTCAAAACCCAAAAATAGATTATAGTGACAAAGAGCTAGCCTAAGCAACTAATTAACAAGCAATGTGTCATCTACTGAGATTTACACTAAGTCTTAGGCTGTGTCTATGTGGTTACAAAGGGTTCAACTTAAAAGCAGGAAAATTAGAAAACCTCACTGTCAAAGACAAGACTTTCCTCCTTTCTAGGAGGGGTTTTTGTGAGGTGTACATGGTTTTCCCTTTCTTCTTGTAACTCTATTACCATGCAAGACCATTTCTTTCCACATTTTGAGAATCCTTTCCACCCTTCTCCCATAGGTACTCTCTCTCTCTCTCTCTCACACACACACACACACACACAGACACAAGAACAAGAACACATCTATTAGTAAAAATATTTTATGAGCTTAGAAGTAGTTCATTACCATCAAGATTTAACTTTCCATTAATTATTGATCTTATCGTTCTTACATTGTTTAATTTTATGCATGTTATTAATCCTTTAGTAGTTCTGAGTCTTTAAGTTTTGATTCATATGTAGTTCTTCAATTAGTATTCATTGAATATTGTTTTGTTTTGCTAAAGCATATATATATGTTTCTTATTCTTAGAGATTACGAGGGAGATCATTTGGAGGAGTGGTGGGGGTAAACCGTTGCCTTTGTAAGAATATTATATAGGTCGGAAGTTCTTCTTATGGCCTCTGCCCCGTCACCGGACTCCTCACCTTCTCCTCCTTCTCCTCCTCCTTCTTCATCATCAGCAAATTCGCCATCTCCATCATCTTCTTCACCACCTCCTCCGCTATCCTCACCACCACCACCACCAAAAAAGAACTCATCTCCACCCCCACCTTCAAATAAATCGCCACCCCCGCCAAGTAAGCCAAATTCTTCACCACCACCACCTCCTTCTTCTTCTACCACAAATATACCACCACCGCCACCAAATACCAATGACAATAATGATAAATTTGCACCCCCACCCCCGCCTCGATCGTCAACCAAATCCAGTCGTCCACCACCGCCACCATCATTAGCGTCCGGATCAACTGATAAATCCTCTAATACAATTGTACCCATTGTAATTGGAGTTGTGGTCGGGGTGGCAGCCATGCTACTACTTGCATCACTTATTTTCCTTTGTACAGGCAAAAAGAAAAAGAAGAAGAGGATAGAGTATGATTACTACAGTAGCGACCCATCTCCTACACTTAATGGTACCACCTTCAAAACTTTATCTTTCTGATAAATTACATTGTAAAGAAGAGTTATTTTCTTCCATTATATATATGTATATATATAAATTATTACGCTCTAACTTAGATTCAAATTTACGATTTAACAGTTTATAGCTCTATAGATTCATATGTTGATTTTCATTTCTAAATGAAAAATGGTTATATATGAAATGCACATGCAGGTGGTAATAGTTATTATCCAACTCCTCAACGGCCTGCTAATAATTGGCAGATGGGAAACCAATATAACAATGATCAAATGGGCAACTTACCTCCACCTCCTGGTGCTCAGGGATGGCCAGCACCATCACCTCCACCTCAACCTCCTGCTGCTCATGGTCATGGATGGCCATCACCATCACCGTCAGCTCCACCAGCACAATCACCAGGTCCGCAACAACCTCTCCCTGGTACAAATGCATCAACTGGTAGTGATAAGAGCCCAAATTTCTCAGGTCCACATGGTCCAGCCTTGCCTCCTCCGCACCCATTGGTGGCTCTGGGGTTCACTCATAGCAGTTTCACCTACGAGGAGCTAGCATCAGCGACTGACGGTTTCTCTAAAGCTAACCTATTAGGCCAAGGCGGGTTCGGGTACGTGCATAAAGGAGTTTTGGCTAATGGAAAAGAAATTGCGGTGAAAAGTCTTAAAGTTGGCAGCGGACAAGGAGATCGTGAATTTCAAGCTGAAGTGGAGATTATCAGTCGTGTCCATCATCGCCATCTTGTGTCGCTTGTTGGATATTGTATGGCAGGTGGCCAACGGTTGCTGGTTTATGAGTTTTTACCCAATTCCACCCTTGAACATCACCTCTATGGTAAGAAACCTTAAATCATTTGAGTATTCTCCCAAGCATTTTCCTCCATTATTAACTTGCTTGCAATAGATAGATACCAAAACGGTATTGGTAACGGTATTTGGTTGGGTATAGTAAGCGATCTTAATAGCCATAAAACTTGAAAATACAAACTCGATTCTTGAAAAATGCACTTTTACTGCTAGGGATAAAAATCCTTTCTGCTCTATGCCATGAGAAAAATTACACCTTTCCATCATCACTGCATATACCAAACATTTTCATTTGGTCATTTTTGTTTCTTTTTCCAAATTTTGCAGGTAAAGGTCAACCTACCATGGATTGGTCCACTAGGCTAAAAATTGCCCTGGGATCAGCCAGAGGACTTGCTTACTTGCATGAAGATTGTAAGTCATCAATAATCATTATATTATTAAAGCTTCAACACTGTGAGATTAAAAATTAAACCTTGTGAATGGCAAAGCCTAAATAATTAACTTCAACAAAATAAATAAATGTTATTCCATCTGATGGTTTGATACCAACCGGAGGTTCACAATTTTGATAAATTATGATAAATTTTGATGATTTCAGTTCGATTTAATTTTGATAATAAAATTTAAAACGACTGAATCGACTGAATAATATATTTATATAAAAATATAAACATATTATTTGAACATACTTTGAAATTTTGGTTATTTTGATTTTATTATTATTTTTTTACAAAAATTAGTTTAGTTTGTTTTTTTTTTTTTTTTAATTTTATAAAAATTCAAACTGAACGGACCGAATGTTTACCTGTACTCGCAGGTCATCCTCGCATTATCCATCGAGACATTAAAGCTGCAAATATTTTACTTGATTTCAATTTTGAAGCAAAGGTATGTTTATCATCTGCAATAGTATATATAAAATTTCCTTTGGAATTTATTTAGATTGAATTAGTTCGTCTAATAATTATTTGTGTGTTGAATCAATACTAATTATCAGGTGGCAGATTTTGGGTTGGCCAAGCTAAATTCAGACAATTTCACTCATGTGTCAACTCGTGTCATGGGAACTTTCGGGTAAGATCTTTAATTAATTTTGATCGCCTTGATATTTATAGTTGAGTATTTTTATTCAAATTTTTAGTTTTATATCCATTGAACTCAAACATACCTTTCGACGTGAGCAGTGATTAATTAATTGCATTGTAATAAATTAACTAATGCTGATTTTTTCCATTGCAGGTACTTGGCTCCTGAGTATGCATCAAGTGGCAAGCTTACTGAGAAATCTGATGTTTTCTCCTTTGGTGTAATGTTATTGGAACTCATAACTGGACGCCGTCCTGTGGATATAAATTCAGACATGGATGAGAGTCTCGTTGACTGGGTGACCATTTCTCTACCCTTAACTACTCAAATTTATTTTAATATGATAAATTTCCAATTCTCAATTCTCTTGATCATCATATAATTATATGCAAATATACAAATTAAATTGTCTAGCAGCATTTTCCAACATCTAAAGGTATTGTTTTTTCGTAAAAAGCCAAACAAACTAAATATGCAGATTACCCTCAAGGAATGACAAAGGTCCTTTTTCATAAAAAGTTAATTCAATTTTAAAGCAATACAAATTAAATATGCATCCCGAATGATAATATGAGACAACAATGGTCATTTCTCTCTTAACCAGAGATCTCGAGTTCGAACTCTGATATGAAGTCTCTTTAAACACTAAAAAGAGAGCACTTTGGCCCCCACTTCATAGCCTTACTGGCATGAATCCAGATTAGTTGGCCAGTGGGCTACGGACAACAGACGGTTAAAATCAATAAAACCAAACTAAATATGCAGAGGAATTTCTTAAAATGTTACTTGTTTTATGCATCCACAGGCCAGACCATTATGTACCAGTACAGTGGAAAGTGGAAATTTTCAAGCAATAGCAGATCCTCGTCTGGAGGGTAACTATGATTCAGCTGAAATGGCACGCATGGTTGCTTGTGCTGGTGCAGCCATTAGACATTCAGCAAGAAGACGACCAAAAATGAGCCAAGTAATTGCAAACAAACTGTTAATCACATATTTAATTAATTACTATTATCTCTATATTTTTTTAAATACATTAGAATATTATTCGTTTATCAACGGATTCCGGAGTCTTCAAATATGAAATGTTTCATGTATTGGTCTGGAATGCAAAGATATTATGTATATTTATGCTAATTACAAAGAATTATATCTACGAAACAGATTGTTCGAGCTCTAGAAGGCGATGGCTCGCTAGACCATTTGGATGAGGGGGTCAAAGCTGGTCAACGAGGGCTGGGTTCTGATCCTACTAGTTACAGTTCAGAGTATGACAGTGCTTCATACAGTGCAGACATTAAGAAGTTTAGGAAGATGATATTAATGGACAGCAGTCAAGAATATGCAAGCAGTGAATATGGTCGCACAAGTGAGTATGGACTCAACCCTTCCTCTTCAAGCAGCGAAGGTGAGGCAGGTAGTGGAAAGAACAGTCCTCGATGAGGGAAAAATGATCGGATTCTCAAATTAAGCAGAGAAATTATCAGAATTGGTTGGTATTTGGATGAATAGACTAATTTTCAAGAACTGGGTTATTACTATTAAAATGCAAGTTAATTTCTTCCAGCAAATGGTAAGCGTGAGGGTGATAATTTGTCTTGAAACTGCAACTATTTGTTTAGGTTTAGCCTTCATCAAATGGATGGTGGTGAAGGCACAACATTACATTGTTCTTGTCTTTGTAATCTCGCATCTCGTCATTAATGGAGTTCTTGTAGAATTTGTTGATTTGAGTAAATTTGTGTTGGAAAATTGATGCTTATTATTGTTGTTGTTGTTTTAATAATAATTTGTGTTGATTTGAGTAAACTCCTTTTTCAATTTTGGACGAGCTTCAGATATTTGTGTTTAAAATGTTTTCCTTTTAAGCTTTAACATGAACATGATATTTTAATGAATTAAGATTAAAGTAATAGAAATCAGTCTAATTACCACAGTTTAACTTTTTTTTAAGTGCTTGATTTATAGAATAATATAAAAAAATGGAGGGAATAAAACAGTTATTCCATAGAACAACAAATTTCAACATTAAGTTTGGGATGAACTTTATAAATATGTGAATAATTTATTATTGGATATTAATTATATCAGAAAATTAAGAAAATATTTTCTTTAACAAAATAATTATTTTTTTATTTGTTATTTTATATTGCCAACTAAATATTGAACAAAAAATTCTATGATATGCAAATATTTTTAGATACTAAATTTAAATGTGAAAAATGTAAAACTTTTGAAAAATACTACACCTAATTTGTAAATTCCTGCACAAATTAAAATCGACGAGTCTGGCCAATAAAATTTCAAAATTGCAAATGTTTTATTTTCTGAAGTGCCAAAATAATTAATTATTATTATTATTATATTAGATTTGGATAGATTAAAACATATCCTGCCCAAATTTTTGTCTACCAAGTTATGAAACCATGATTTGGGGCAGTTTAGGAATTAAATTGACAGACCATAGCGACGTGGCATTTACTGATTAGTCACACTCCATCCTCCACCTTCATAGAATCATTTTATGCATTGAGGTCACAAATGGTAACGAGCAGAAAATATTAGATCCCTCGTCTTTGAAATTTCACTGCCAGAGAGAAACACAGATAGAGGGAACGGGTCTCTATAAGTACGACAATATACTCTGCAGATCTTGAAGGTTGGTAGCTTCTAGCAATGGCTCAGCCTCTCATAAAGAAAGACGACGACCGCGACGACGAAGGTATTGAATCCGTTTTCATCTACTTCTCTTACGACGCGATCTAGTTTTCTACTCGATTTCAATTTACCTATTCAATTTAGGGCTTAATTGCAGAATCCTAGGTAACCAGCATTAGATCAATTGTTACCTTCTAGATCTGTGCCGTTCTCTTTTTATAAACATGTTTGCTTGTTTGTTTCATTACAGTAGGTCCAAATTTTAAGAGCTTTTAAGCTGATTTGGTGTAGCTTTAGTTGATCTGATCTAGATTGAAGTTGGTATATGCTTTCCTAATCCCTAAATCCCAATGTGCATTGGTAATTCTGTGCATCTCTGCTAGGAAAAATTGATCCAATGTTAAATTGCGACTTGTAATTCTTATTACATAATGCATATGGCGCTCTAGTTGTTCTTTTTATCGATCTTAATTGAACAGGTCCTTGTTGGCTAGCCAGTGGTATTCATTGTTAATCCCTTATTTTAAGCGATCTGATAGATCTCTGTATTTGCCATCTTGCTGTAAATCTCAATAGATTTTCTTAGTGCTTTTACAAGATTTATCTAATGTGGATTTTCTGGTGATATGGATTATCTAGATTATTTATTGATGCACTAAAAATTATGGTATATTTTCAATTATGATTATGGTATACAAGCAAGGACCAATAACATGCATGATTCTCTGGTATTTATTTTTGTCAGCGGAGTTCTCTCCATTTCTTGGCATTGAGAAGGGTGCAGTTCTTCAGGAAGCCAGGGTTTTTAATGACCCTCAGCTTGATCCAAGAAAATGCTCTCAGGTTTTTGTTTTATACTGCCTCATTGTCTATTTACAATACATATGACCTGCTTGTGCTTATTCAGGGAAAAAGAGGTAGGAGGGAAAATATTGGACCCATTTGCTTATGAATTTTGGTATGTTATTTTTCTTTCAGGTTATTACAAAGCTTCTATATCTTCTGAACCAAGGAGAAACATTCACTAAGGTCAAGTATTTCTGCTGGAGAGCTTACATCTTGACTGTCTCATGAGCAACGAGAGACATGCTCTTTTTATTTGTACATATTTAGACCAAAATGAACCTTATCTGACATACTTCTTTTTCCATTATTCTTATAGGTTGAAGCCACAGAAGTTTTCTTTGCTGTGACAAAGCTTTTTCAGTCGAGGGATATAGGTTTAAGGAGAATGGTTTATTTGATGATAAAGGAATTATCCCCATCAGCAGATGAGGTCATATTGCTATGCTTTAATTGGCATCTCCTACTTATAATGTTGTTATTACTTATTCTTTAGTTCAGGTTTAGATACTGACTGGCTACATTCTTCCCTGCAAAAGGTTATAATTGTGACAAGCTCCCTTATGAAGGACATGAATAGCAAGACTGATATGTATCGTGCAAATGCTATTCGCGTGCTTTGTCGGATAACAGATGGAACCCTGCTCACCCAAATCGAGCGATACTTGAAACAAGCAATTGTTGACAAGAATCCAGTGGTTGCTAGTGCAGCCTTGGTTAGTGGTATCCATTTACTTCAGGTACTACTTAATTGTCTTAGTAAAAAATCTTTTCATCTTCTTTTAGTTTTTGTTTTTGGAATTACCTAATATGTTCTATACTGTTTGGCAGACAAATCCAGAGATAGTGAAAAGATGGAGCAATGAGGTTCAGGAAGCTGTGCAATCGAGAGCTGCCCTTGTTCAATTTCATGCACTGGCATTACTCCATCAGGTATGGTTAGATTTGAGTTTAATTAGCATTCCCAGCTCTATGTAGAACTTGAATGTTTTATGAGATATATCAAATATGGTTACCTAAGTAAAAGTTCCTTTTTGAAGATCAATGGTTGCAGGTGATATACTTGCTAAAGGTAATTTGTTTTGTGGATGTGGAATGGATTTGAGTTTAAGTTAATAACTTCTTTGCCAATTTCAGTTCTATTATAGCATTTCTTTTATCAAAAAAATGGATACATTCATTATTGAGGCCTCCTTGGCCCTCTTTTTGACGTACCATTGTCTCAATGTTGTGTAATTATGCTACATTGTTGTTTCATATTCTATTTCTTGAGTTATTCATGAATTTTCATATTCTGTGTGCTATACTTTTTTTCCTGTATTAACTGAATCATTGCTCAGGCATTGCTTATATGTGGATTCAGTGGACCATTGTATTAAGATGCTTGTGCTTTTAAAACCATGCAGATACGACAGAATGATCGACTAGCTGTCAGCAAATTAGTAACCAGTCTGACTAGGGGAACTGTTCGCTCACCACTGGCCCAGTGCCTCTTGATACGTTATACAAGTCAGGTTGGTGTATGCCACTTGAACTTATGTTTTACAGTGATATTTTTTATTTTGTTACTATACATAAAATTGTATTTATGTGCAGGTTATTCGTGAGTCAGGTGCTAACACTCAAACAGGGGACCGTCCTTTCTATGATTTTCTGGAGGGTTGTTTGCGCCATAAGGCAGAGATGGTGATTTTTGAGGCTGCCAGAGCTATCACAGAGCTTTCTGGTGTCACAAGCCGAGAATTGACTCCAGCAATCACTGTTCTCCAGCTCTTTTTGAGTTCTTCCAAACCTGTGCTGAGATTTGCTGCTGTCCGCACCTTGAACAAGGTAAACAATTTTCCTTTAAGCTATTAAGGGCTAGATTTTGGTTTTTCAGGAATGCTGCATGATGCTTGCTAGGGGAATAGGTATTTCTTTCATGATTTTCAAGGATTTCGAATCACATGCTAGACTGCTGAATGTTTCATCATTTTGCAGGTGGCAATGACACATCCAATGGCAGTCACTAACTGCAACATTGATATGGAGAGTTTAATTTCTGACCAGAACAGAAGCATTGCTACTCTTGCAATCACAACACTGCTTAAGACAGGAAATGAGTCAAGTGTAGATCGCCTTATGAAGCAGATTACAAATTTCATGTCAGATATTGCTGATGAGTTCAAAATTGTTGTGGTGGAAGCCATAAGGTCACTGTGTTTGAAGTTTCCCTTGAAGTACAGAACACTGTGAGTGATGTTTTACTTGGCTTCATTGTCATCTGTTCTCCAATTTATTAGCTACCACAGGTTTATATTTTTTTCCTTTTTTCTCTTTTTGTTTGTAGTATGAACTTTTTAAGCAACATCCTCCGGGAGGAAGGTGGATTTGAGTATAAAAAGGCAATTGTAGATTCCATAGTCATTCTCATCAGTGATATCCCTGAAGCTAAGGAAAGTGGGTTGCTTCATTTGTGTGAGTTCATTGAAGATTGTGAATTTACGTATCTTTCGACACAGGTGACTATCTATCAATGTCATGATTTTATTTTATTGGTGTTTTCCTTACCTCCCCTTTAAAATCTATCCTAATTCACTTGTTGTTAGATACTCCATTTTCTTGGGATTGAAGGGCCAAAGACCTCGGATCCCAGCAAATACATACGCTACATCTACAATCGCGTACATCTTGAGAATGCAACTGTTCGGGCTGCTGCTGTGAGCACGTTAGCCAAGTTTGGTGCTTTGGTTGACACATTGAAGGTATTATTGGCTATTTGTGTGCTTGTGTTGTTTGCTCCAACTATTCTAGCTGAATTGTCAGTTGCTGACTGTTTATTAATATTCTTGTGCTTTCTATTCCAGCCTCGCATTTTTGTTCTGCTGAGACGTTGTCTCTTTGACAGTGATGATGAGGTAGGTTGCCATATGATAATGGTATTGCTGAACGTTCTCTTCTATTGGGACATTTACATGTTTTTGTTTCTATCTGTATATATGTTCATTATCAATATTATTTTTTATAAAATTTTTGTTTAATGTTGGAATATTCAATTTATTTCTCTGTTACTCCTTTATAATAGTTTGAAAATTTTATTGTTTTTAGGTTTGATTTATGCAGTTATATCTCTGATTTGTTTTACAGGTTCGTGATAGGGCAACACTTTATCTTAATACTCTTGGTGGCGATGGTGAAGTAGTTGAAACTGATAAAGATGTACAAGCTTTTCTTTTTGGTCCACTAGATATCCCACTATTTAACTTGGAGACAAGTTTGAAAAATTATGTAAGTTTTTTCTCTGTCCTGATACTTTTTCTATAGCCAAATGACAATTTCCATGTTTATTAATGTGTTTTTGTTAAAATGAGAGATTTATGTCAATTAACCTTTTAATTAGGGATTATGCATTAGGGTTGAGAAATTTATGCATAACATATACTGAGAAGCTCCATTATTAATACAACTTATTGGTGCTTTTTTTTAAGTGTTTATGGATTGTCATAATCTGATATATATTATTGTTCTTATAGGAGCCATCTGAAGAGCCTTTTGATATTCATTCTGTGCCAAAGGAAGTTAAGTCTCAGCCACTTGCAGAGAAGAAAGCCACAGGCAAGAAGCCAACTGGTCTCGGTTCTCCTCCAGCTGGTCCCCCATCTACTGTTGATACCTATGAAAAGCTTATTTCCTCTATCCCGGAGTTCTCGAACTTTGGGAAGCTCTTCAAGGTTTACATTTTAAACTCTTTCAACTCAATGGCTCTGTACATTTTGCATTAATGAATCTTTGGACTTACTATGTACTGTTTCCTTATTGTTCCTTCAACAGTCATCGGCACCTGTGGAACTTACAGAAGCGGAGACAGAATATGCTGTCAATGTTGTTAAGCATATTTTTGATGGGCATGTTGTCTTCCAGTACAATTGCACCAATACAATACCAGAGCAATTGCTAGAAAATGTATGAAAGCAACTTTATATTTTTCGAAGTATGTATGCTTAGGGCTGTCTTTATAATCTTTTTGTCCATTTTTTCAGGTTATGGTTATTGTAGATGCTTCAGAAGCAGAGGAATTTTCGGAGGTAGCGTCGAAACCTTTAAGATCTCTCCCTTACGATTCACCTGGACAAACTTTTGTGGCTTTTGAGAAGCCAGAGGGAGTACCTGCTGTCGGGAAGTTTTCAAATATGTTGAGATTCATTGTTAAAGAGGTACACTTGCCTTCTTCCTGCAGTTTATGCGTTAGAAATTAAATTAGGATAAATTATTAGGGTTTGTGTTAAGGATGCATTCATTGGCAACAATTACACCAGAAGAAGTCAACTAAATAAAAAAGGGAACAACACCAAAAATGGCAACAGCAAAACAAATGACAGCAATGAGAAATAATAGCTGTGATTTTATTTGATTGTAATGTCTGAATTAGTGCCTTAAACACAGGCTGCAATTAAGAAATTAAAACATTATGTAATCATGTAACCTCCTATAAAAAGAGGGCATGTTATGAGTAAGACAAGCAAGTTTATCACAATTCTTAAGAGGTCAAAGCTCCCTCCAACAAGCTCTTTTCTTCTGTTCTTCGTTCCCCTGTTTCTGCAAATCACCATAGGTCGCTCTAGGAATTCTCGCAAAACCAAATTCCAGGATCTTGAAAGAGACTTTCCTGTTCAACGACCCGTGACTAGATCCTACACCAAGGCCCTTGACAGTTTGCTGTGGTTTTCTGGCATGCATATACTTGCATAGGCAACTTCTTAAAATGACTTATACCTGTGCTCTTATGATTATGCATCTAAGATTATCCAAATGAAAACATTTCGAATTGTGACTGTATCTACATCAGTTGTATTATGGATGTTCATTTCTTTGATTGGGTGCATTTGTCTAGGTTGATCCTACCACTGGTGAAGCAGATGAAGATGGTGTGGAGGATGAATACCAACTTGAGGAACTGGAGGTCGTTGCAGCAGATTACATGATGAAAGTTGGGGTATCCAATTTCAGGAATGCATGGGAAAGCATGGGACCTGATTCTGAACGGGTGGATGAATATGGCCTTGGCCCAAGAGAGAGCTTGTCTGAAGCTGTTAGTGCTGTCATCAACCTTCTTGGCATGCAGCCGTGTGAGGTTAGTTGGTGAAACTATTCAATTGCATAGTCATCCTTTAATTACTGTGAAGGCAATTGAGGAAACTGTCTTTTGCCTGAAAACCTCTTTGTTTTCTCAATGCATATCAAGAAAGTGAACTGATGTAATTAATACAAGTTATCTGTTATGCAATCTCTCAAAATTTTCTGTCATTCTCAGTTGTATAATTTAATTGATCATTTTTCCCCTTCGAGTCGAACTTCATATTTGGACATGCTTTTTAATGCAATATCTCAAATAGTTTTTTTTTTTTTTTTGCCCTCACATTTTGTCTATTTCTTCTGGGTTTACCAGGGCACAGAGGTTGTCCCAAGCAATTCACGGTCGCATACCTGCCTACTGTCTGGTGTTTTCATTGGCAATGTGAGGGTTCTCGTCCGATTACAATTTGGAATTGATGGTGCAAGGGACGTTGCAATGAAACTGGCTGTCAGATCTGAAGATGAATCTGTCAGTGATGCTATTCACGAGATTGTAGCAAGCGGCTAATGTGTCAATATAATAACTGTTGCTTTCTTATAATAGCGCCGAGTTTTGATGAGATGAGATGCAGGAGTACGTAGACACTAGCTGAAGAAATGCTTGGTATATAGAAAAAAAGTCATATGCCTATTATGCCCTTCGGGGTGGGAGCTTAGCTTGGCTTGCTAGGGAAAATGATTTGCATTCATCTTAGAGCTTCTCTCTCATCTTTTAATACGGCAATGATATACTCTTTGTATCATGCAAGTCAGTTCTAAAGGAGGGTTTTATTTTATTTTATTTTATTTTACATTTTTTGCCTTTCAAATTTTTTTTTTTTTTTATTATGGAATTGGTTATAGGTTCCATTAAAGCTTGTCTGATAATACTTATGAGATTTAATCGGATATGAATTTGGGAAGCATTTTCCTCCCTTTTTTTTATTTTCTTTTATTTTTTTTATTTCCGCATCCAAGCATTTTGAATTGGAGTATTTGTTAATTACAGCGTTCATCCGAGATTGAAGAACTGCTGTTAATTGCGTTGTGGAAAGTTAGTCTATTATTTTGTTAATTACAGCAAACGCATGAATGAGTTAAATATCATTGACCTAGTAGTTCACACTAAATTTCTTGTACTTCCGCCTAACGAGAAATCATGCTAAAGACCAACGAGACCTGATAATTGACAACGTAAAATTGTAGTAACCAATTATTATTATTTTCTTTGACTTTCGAAGTGAGAGTTATGGTTTTTGAATTAACTTGGTAGACTAAATAGCACTATTATGATATCAACCCCAAGTGCTAGTCGAACTCTAATCGACAAGGGGAAAGGGTGGTATTAAGATAGTCAACTAATTGTTTGATTTATATGCTAAGAATTAAAAAACCATACCAAACAAAATCTTAGTAAATTTGTTTAACTTGAGACTTTTAGCCTCCATAAATAAAAATAAAACATTTGTGGCAGGATCAAGTTTAGAGTCTCTAAAAAAAGAAATCAAAGCAGATAAGCAGTTCATGTAAAGTCATTCACAATTTTGATAAAGTCTTAGGCATTCTTCAATTGGTTTCCCCGGTTTTGCTTACTTAAGATTTAAAATTTAAATAAATAGAAGTTAGAACTTCAATTACAAAGAGATAAGAGTACAACGGAGGAATAATGGGCCATGAAAGAAACAAATGGCTACTACCACCAGTCAAAGTCTTGGTCCAACATTTTCCCTCTTCTTCCCTCAAACTCTGTTTTTTCACATTAAGGATTTACCAGAAGCAATGGTACAAGACTATGGTTTCTTTGCATTGATTTACTTAGAACACAATGGAATCAACCAAAAAGGCACAATGCAATTGTGGGGGTAGCAGGGACTCACAAACCTTGGATGATAGAGGACCACACATCAATTTTTTTTCATTTTTAGCTTCTCAAATCACCTTCCTATGACCTCCGAACGCCCAAATCTGAGAGAGAGCACAAATAAATATATAGTTAATTCTTTACATATGTGATGCATGGAAAATTATCTAGAACCATCATATGGACAGGAGTAGTTACGCAACTTCCATATATAGTTTGGTACAAATTGAAAACCAGCATTGAACACAACTCACATATGGTTGTTTATAAAACATATAATGACAGCATGAAGATGAGATATTTTATTTAGGTTAGGTTGATAAAATCTGTTCCCTGCCTAGAAGGGATGATCTTGACACACAATATATGTTAGAATATTTTGAATAGCCCACCTGCTTCCAGGACATATTCCTTTATCCATACGCATATAGAATCATAGAACTAAAACAAATAGATTGGTCAACCATCATGTAGTAGGGAATAGTGAACAAAATGTTTAGGTAGGTTAGTGTAATACTTGTTTTTGGAAACCATTGGAAAGGCAAAAGAAATGGACCAGTCTATATTTCTACATCTAAATGAGAAACACAAGTCTAATGCAACATGTGTAAGAACAAAGAATTAACTGATATCTAAAGGGGCCATGTCATAGAATTGGAGTCCAGACACTGGGGGAAAAGACTAGAATTCTAAATCTATATCATTGAGCTAGTAAAGTTAATAAATTACAACTCATCAGACTTGAAAACAGGGAATTCTACATCTATATATTACCATTCCTCAACAGGAAATCTCAACACAAAGGATGGGGCCAATTTTACCTTCTTCTTTTTTTCCCTTTCGGGTAGGAGGATGGGTTTGTGGAGGATTGGAAGCAATCATTATATCAAAAGCAAGAGCACAATTCTATCATGCAAATCACATGGCATCATAAAACAACATAGAGACTCTAAATGCAGGCCAACCTTTAGGTTTGTATCGTAACTTCCTGTACACAAGGCACTCCCATCTGCTGACAAGCCCAAACAGCTTATCCGACCCTCATGCGAATTCTGCAGGGATCCCAGGTTTAAAACAACCTGCAAGAAAATAAAGTTACAGTTCAAGTTGATCTATGCACTGTTCTGTCATGACTAGCTAAGTTTAGCCACTACTCATGCAAACATGTATATACATCAATTGGAAAAAGAAGAAAACGTGACACATAAGGTTCACCACTAGGTAATGACTCTAAACAAAAAGGCAGGTCTGGGCACTTTAATGGAAGTTCTTTCTCCATTAAGAAGAAAGGCTAAACTGAGTAAGGTTAGGTACTTCCACAATTAGGACATATTCAACCAGCACTCAAGGTGAAGCATGAGGAGCATCCATATGTTCTTGGTTTTTAAATCCATTATGACAAAATTACCACCTAACAGGAAAGAGAAGCACCTGAATTCAAGAACTAGAGCGGGAAAAGGTAACCAAACTGGAACTAGAAAAGGGAACAACATAAAATCTATATGGGAAGGACACATGCTAAAACAAACAAATTTTGTTTTAGATCTGCAGGGATTTCATGCGAAAGTGATGAAAGAACAAAAGAGTTCCTACTGACGTTAAAGAACAATGTTAAACAACTAAAAACTTGCAGTGCAGCTGTCTAAAAGGCTTACAAAATTCTATGCAAGATTAACGTCTAGATATGTGGAAAATAACTCGAGTAACAAAGAAAACACAGCATAACATGGTGAAACAATCATGCATGTATTTACCTGTGCTAATAAAGTATCCCAAACATAGCAATCACCATTTGAATATCCAGCAAAGAGAAGTCTTCCTGATATCGAGAATGCAATAGAGATCACATGAGGGACTTCATTGTCACCATGCTGTTGATAGTATACTTGGAGTTGATGCCCAGTTCTGATGTCAAACAATCTACAAGTTCCATCGTCAGATCCAGTTCCAAATCGATTGCCATCTGGAAAGAACTTCACAGCATTAACATCTCCCTCATGCCCATGAAAAGTGCGCACAGCTCGACTAGCAACACGAGTATCCCACAATCGGGCAGTTGAATCACAGGAACCAGATACAAACATTCTTGAGTTTGACCCATTGATTGAGACACTGAAATGTGGAATGTTTAATATTATTAAAATAGCCCTGAAGAGAGAACCCTATCAGGATAAAAAATTCTCCCCCTCTACATTTTCAACAAATCCCAAAACCATTTTTCATTTTGTAATCAAGGTTATTACAGGGTTCTCCAACCGTTAATCCCTGTGGCGCTTGCAGAATCCATCACATGCTTGTGATGAGGTAAAAATCAATAAGAAGCCACATTCTTGATAAGGAAAAAAAAAGTTACAGGGGTATGGATGCAAGCTTCCTAAAAAAATATTTAATATTAGCCCTTTGGAATACTAGTTTGTACACAGCTATACTAAGATGTCAAATTTTGGAACTTGCAAATGAGAATTTTCTTGTAAAATTATATCCTTCAAGTACAGGATGACAATATGAAAAAGCCTGCAGTCAATTTGAGAATAACCCAAATATACCTCAGTACATCTGCCGTGTGTCCAGACTGAAACTCTCCTCCAAACACAGAAGTCCTAAGGCCCGTAGTAATATCCCACAAAACACAAGTGTGATCACCAGAACTTGTAATTAGGTGAGTGTCCTCATCTGGTACATACTGACATGAGGAAACATAACCCTTGTGCCCACTAAGCATCTTTGATACAGGCAGGTTCCCATCCCTATCAGTTGGTGAATTAAGGTTGAAAATAGAGCAAACACTATCAAGACCACCACAAGCAACAGACTGACCAGTTGGAGAGAAAGCACAAGTCATGACCCATGCACAGGGCAACTTGATGGCATGAGTTTTCTGGCTTGTTAGAGCATTCCACACTATCAACCGCCCATCTTGAGATGCACTGACAATTCGATTTCTTTCAGAAGTCCAATCCAATGAATACACCTGCAAATATCTTATACACGTTTTCACAATAGTGAATGATAAAATGCACAATGTCTCAAATACTAAGCGAGTGTAATTCTCTTGGCACTTTGAAGTTTGTCATTAACATGTCAAAACCTCCTATTATAGGTCACAAGGTGTCAAAATTTCACTTAGAGAGATTGATGTCACACTTTCTTTAATGCCAGAAATTTTAATACAGTAGGTATTCCAAACAACAACACTAGACATATATAACAAAGGATTAAGAATACATCTAGGCTACATATGGATGATAACTGGTTTAGTGAGCACATGCCTATGAGCACACGAGCATTTTAGCCACTGAATCAGAAAATTTCATCTAATTCAGCCGGAGACAATTCCATGTCCATGTGAGGTCTTGAACACAAAATCATTCCATGTGTATGGTTTAGTTGAGTCTCACTAATGCAAGTAGTTTTAGTATGTGAGTTCACATGTGTGCATGAGTGTGAGTGTGCCAGTGAAAAACAGAGTAGGGAGGGGGAAAAAACACAAACACTAGATATCTATAATGACAAGTATAAAAATATATAAGTAACATTATTCCCACAACATAATAGAACAAGTAACATAGTATGATTCAGTTTCAATCACTACAAGAAAAAACCTTTTGACAATTCCTGTCACCATTTATGCCGTTATAGACAATCCTGTTATAGTTCCCATTTGTTTGGATTTCATGGAATGTATAAATATCAAGTATCTGACAAATTGAATTTCCTCAGGCAAAAATTGAGTGTGAGAAGAAACTAAAAAAGTTAAATAAGAAAAATAGAGAGAGGAGTAGGAGGAGGTGATTTCAATAACACAACATAAAAGTGCAGTTCATAAGTTTCAGAACTTCTGCGATTGTTCAGATGCAAACTACCAAGTGGGTTGAGACCTTATTCTTAAAGTCTGTTAAATAAAACTATGAGTCTAAGAAGTACTCTATCGCTGTCAAGGATTGTTAATAATCATGATGATCAAAGGTGCAAATTCAAACATTATCATCAATTCAAGGAAGTTTATGTAAATTTAACCCATCCTACGTCTACTATTTTAGATATAGAAAAAATTAACAAGATAAAGCTCTAGTGACCAAATGCAGATAGCCTGAAGTTCACAGTGTTACTCTCTATATATATCCTATACATTATTATAGTATTGGATGCTGATGTTGAAAAGTGTCCCCAAACTTACAATGAGAACCCCACAATGGGACCCTACCTTGTTCTCTTATCACTATTCTTAGTCCATAATGCTGTGATATCCAACGTTATAGGGTTATAATCCAACTTGTTCCATAGTATGATTACCAAAGGACATCTCTTTATACCTTCCTTCAAAATCCATCTTTTCATCATGAAATAGCCAATGTGGCATACTGTGTCATATGCGATCCAAAAGCTTGCTCCAGAAACATTACCAAAGATATCACAATGAAACACATATCAGTCTCCAGCTGCTAATCAGAATGTGGAACCACTTATTTCAATAAAATTAGAAAGATATTTATTACATCTTTTGGTTTCTCCCTTCCCTCTATCTATCTCTGTCCTACTATCCTTCAAATGCATAACAAATCACCAGCACATCCTCATGATGCACGAGTTCAATCAACATTGTGTCAAAAAACCCACAAAAACCAGATCAACTTATCAATTTCCACAATAAGTTGAGATTATGTCATCCGTATCCATTTCCCCAGTTCCATTTCAAGTAGAATTAGAAGTTAAACAACCACTATTTCCTCTCAAAATATCCTCAATGATTCCACGATTCCTATTTCATTATATTATATAAAATAATAACAATAAAAATAAAACACAAGGACAATCACGAACAAATATTCTTCTGTTATTTTCTCCAGAAAAGCACTCTAGCCCTAATTTCCCCATTTTCTCCACTGAGTTCTCACTTCTATTGAAGCTTACAACTCATAATTCCTATCAATCAACAAGTCAAAGGAACAATGAACACAACAATATCAACTATTACGCCATTAAACATGAGCTAAACACCATTAAATAGCCAAAACAATTGTATGATAACATTTATGATTTACCTTGCCAGTGTGTCCCTGAAGCGTCCTGCAGCAGACCAGATCGGTAGGCCCAAAGCTAACCGGAGGCTTCCCCTGCGCCCTCGCGTATCCAGCAACTGCCACAAGTTCAATCAGATCTATTTTTACACAATAAAAGAAAAAAGGAGCAGAAATATCGAATTCGAAAAACACAGAAAAAGACAAGAGAGAAGAGAAAATACCGTCAGTGTCTAGCAAAAGAAGCCGCTTCTGCTTCAAGCGTTCTCTAAGAGTATTCACCGTCTCAGTCGCCGCCACGTGACGCGCCTTTAGCTCGGCAACAGACATTTCTTATAAAGGAAACCCAAAAGAAAAAAAATTGAACTAAAAGGTGCTCATTTCTTTTTAAGCTCGGATTCGATTCTGAGCTCTAGTGATCATTATTTGAAAGTGAAGTAGCGAAAACAGAGAGAAAAAGAAAATTTCGGTGTAACAGATATGGAGTTAATTATAAGAGAGAGAAAAGGTAAACAAATAGCTGCCTTTTAGATTGCAGAGTAAGATAAAAAGAGAAGGAAGTGTTGGCAGAGGTGGTCGAGGTGGTGCTGCTGGTGGTGGTGCTGCTGGTGATAAAGAGGTCTGAGATCAGAAGTAACATATGTGACGGTAAGGGCGAAACTGAATTGACTGACGCCGCCGGGCCCAGTTTTTCCCACGTGTCATCTATGTTTGATGTCTTTTGCTCGACACGGTGTGATGTGGTACCGCAAGAAATTGTTTTTCCATATTAACAGCTAAATATCAACTGCTTCTTTGCCATCCCTGTATGGTATGACAGGTTTTCTTGCTAACGTGACTCGATTTTTTCAAGTTCGAATATAATACAATTGATTGATTTTCTCATCAACTTGGGTTAAATCATTAAAAAATTATAAATTATACTCTAAATTTAATTTCTTTTTCTCTTAATACTATAAATTTCAATTTTGATTATGAAAATACTCTAATTACAAATTGTATTTAAATAATATAATGGATAAGTTCATTTTTTCTTTGTTTATTGATTAGATGAGTCTCTTTCAATAATTTGATTCTATAATCACTAAATTAAGTTATTTTGAATTACAATTAAAATTATTGAATTAGAGTTAAATTAAAATAATAATAATAAATTAAGATATAATCTATCTGCATAATTTTTTAAGTCATTTAAAATTTTTAATGTAAAAAATAATAAATTCACAAGAAAGTTAAGCAATGTGATTCCAATATATCCTTCCAAAGAAAATCTATAATCTATTCATTCAAGTTAAATGAAGAATAAAAGAAGGTATTCCATTGTCGTCCGGCAACTAGGATGTTTGGCTTTTGCCCGGAAGCTCCTGAGTTCAATTCTCGGAAAATTTTAGTTTTTTTCAAAAAGAAAAACAAGAATAATAGAGTTATAAATATAAAATGTAGGATTGAAGGAGATTACTTATGAAAATGCACAAAACAAAAATTTTCCGTTGCCGGGAATCGAACCCGGGTCTCCTGGGTGAAAGCCAGATATCCTAACCGCTGGACGACAACGGAACAGTTGCCAAGTAAATCATACAAATGATATTACTAAACAATTTAGATTATTTAAAACACTATTTTTAAACAATTCAATAAATATAAATATATATTTCTATGCGTAAATTAAGATTAAAGCGTTATGATTTTATTCTCGATTCATGAAAAATTAAATTAAAATACATTACAAGCCATATAATAAACAATAACTTTTTTTATATTTTTTTTATCTCTAATATCTTTTTGTGATTGCATGTGGTTAAAGTAACAAACTTCATATAAATTTGAAGTGTTAACTTACAAATAAAGTGAATATTTTACATATATAATTTTTTGAACTTATAATAAGGTAATAGATTACAAATTTTGGATTCAAGTTGCTGTTCTTGTACATATTTTTATGAAAAATAAAATATAACAGCCTCAAGGATCTGACTTATTTGAATGATTATTGGAAGAACTCAGTAGAATGAATCCTAATTGATGAATTCTGAAGAGCATCACAATCAAATGCTATTAAATTAGTGTTTTTAGTTGTTAAGTATCAATCTTGAAATATAAAAAAAATTCTGAAAGTACTATAGAAAAAAAGAAATCAAAGCAGAATATGAATTGAAGAGTGTATTGACAACTGAGGAAAGATAAATTTGAAGAAGAACATCTTCTTTGCACAACCATGTGGCCTCATAGTACTGTCAGATAAATAACAAAAAGGAGAAAACAACAACTTGCGAATAGAAATTTGCAATTTCTGGCTATCACAAATAGAAATGCCAACTTATTGCTTCACTGACAAGAGATATACATAATTAAAAATTCCGAAAGCATGGTAGACAAAACCATGTGACTTGCTTAAAGCACTCTAGGCACTCCTCTCTAACATAATTACACTTCTTAAGCAACCCTAACAGAATTAAAGAACATGCTAAGGAGACAGAGATCTAAAACAATGCTTCCAAATCAAAGGAAAAATTTACAATTACAGTTATAATAAGAACCATTAAGCTACACCATACTTTATTTAACCATCCACCCTTTCTTTATTCAATTGAAGGATGAGCTTCCCTTGAGTTTCAGGTGCTTCCACCAGGATAGACACAGCCATTATAACCTAGCAGCAGTTGAAGGCAAATTCAAAGAAACAAACAAATTTTTATTATTTTTTTCAAGGAATGAACAGGAAATGCTAATTTATATGAAACAAATAGGTAATAGTCAATTTACAATAACAATTCTGTTTAAACCTGTTATTCCAACCAAAAGACAGCCATAAACCACAAAACTATCAGAATTTCGTTTCTTGGTGGGGACAGAAACCCCATAAAGATGCAACAAAAGTCAAAAGCTCATAATAGGCTGGCCTATGTATTTATGCAAAAAAAGTCTTTTGGCCACCTTAACTTTCAAAATGACATTTTGATCTTTAGACTCGTTTTTTGTAATTTACGCACATCTGTCTAAAGACAGATTGCCTAAATGCAAAACAGGGGCGATGATGTGCAAAAGATCATTGCTTAGGCAGTGCATAAATTGCAAAAAAGAAACAAATTTAGGGAGCCAAAAAGTCATTTTGAAAATTGAAATAGTCAAAAGATTTCTTTGTGCAAGTACGAGAACAATTTATATATTTATTCGATGATATAGCTGCCACATCAGGTAATCTTAGCAGACCTAACTCGCTAATTTAACACTCCAATTTCTTATAAAAATACGAGTCTAGGGAGCTAAAATGTCATTTTGAAAATTAGGTGACCAAAAGATTTTTTTTTGCAAGTATGGGAGCAATTTATGCATTCGGCCACTTATAATCTTTTACATTTTAATCATGCACCAATGGTGAAGCTAATCCAATAAAGAAGACAGCACCTTTTTTATTAAATTCTATTCCTATCACCTCTTTATTAAAGTTATCCCCATTATGAAAGAGTTGGCTACTAATTATTCCCAAAATTATTCCTGTATAACCTGAAACAAATGATTACGCATTTATAGTAGCTTTGAGATATGGCTACTGTTTCATAATTTATAAAAAAGAGTTAAAAAAGAAGAGCTGAATAAAGATAGCTTACTGGGATTTTTTGATGTAAGTGTAGCAGTCTGCGAGAAATCGCAATTCCATGGATTCTTGCTGGAAGCTTGGTAATAGAGATTCATGGCATAAGCAGCGTGCAATACTAAAGTATTTGGTTCAAAACATGCACCTCCAGGTTGAATTGGGCTGCAATCTATGCCTTGACCACAAGCATAGTCAAGACTTGCCTGCAATTGAGCATCAGAAACACCAGATTTTGGCATACACCAGCCTGTTGCTGTCGGTTTTGCTGATGGATTTTCTGGAGCTTTGGGGGTTGATGGCACCTAAAGATAAAACCAGAATGCTATTTAATAAACCACTAAAACTAACAACAGACTAAATGCATACAAACAATGTTTATTTATTCCTATATATCATCTGATCCATCTAAGAGCTAGACACAAACAACGTCGCACAATATATACATTGTGAAAAAAATCAGTATTGATTCTTTCCTCCAAAAGTGTAACATACAGTTAATATTATTCACAAAGTCATAAAAATTTTCCCACAGAATTTAATCCTTTTAATTTTCGAAGCATGACTATGAACAGAACATACCATTTTAAGAAAACTAAAATCCTACAGATCTTTCAACTAGGCTTCCCATTTGCCAAAAGAGAACTTTTAGATGATTTCTATGTGTATAATTTTATGGCCAATTAGCAAGCTATAATTCAACGGCAACCACTATTAACTTCAAAAGAAAGTTTTCCAAGCTCTGTTCATGCTTTGCAAACATGAATATATTCTCTTACCTGGCTACTCTTTGAAAGACCAACATCATATATCATAGAAAGATCAGTTTTGAACAGGCCAAATGCTCTTTCAGAGGAAGGTCCAGGCTTCAAATCTTCATCATAGAGTGCAAAGAGGTATGTATCTACAGATTTTCTGGGCATTAATGGGGTACCAACCAACGTTCTAAGGTGATTAATCAAATTGCCATTATAAGCTCTTGCATTTTCAATACTAGGCCCTACTTCATTGCTGTCACCACGATAAGGCCAACCAGTCTCAGCAACCAAAATCTCAATATCCTTGAATCCGATTGCATTTAATGCAGACCGAACAGCATCCACCTGCAAATGATTTTTCAAGTCATTACTACAAGTGATCAATCAACTGAAAGTTTCTAAGGATAAAAATTGATTTAATGGAACACAAAATCTAAATTTAGTTAGCACTCGCTTCGTACTAGACTGTTTTAAAACATATACTGTTAGACCATGTGCAAATCACCATAAAAATAAACTTTAATAACCTTCTATCAACATTTTCGACATAATACTTTTCTCAATAACAATAGTTACAACGCAATATTGCATACATGCTAACATTTGTGCTTACCGTTTGATGATCATCATTTGCACATCCAGTGGCTAGCTCATAGATAATTGGTACATTTAAACACATTTGCACAGGAATCATTGCCAGTGGTGATTCTAGCAATAAAAAAGATGGTCCCATGTGGGGTCCCTTCAACATTGGAGATCGAATTTAGCCTAGCTTTTTTAATTTTTATCTATTATCCATCCTTTCCACTTCAATAATGATACAAACATTGGAAGGACTTTAAAAAATTATAGCAATGGCCAGCTTGTCATGAGGCACAATAAGTCAAATCAAAGTTTAATTCAGTGCTTTGTGAGTCCGTGTCATTTCAATAAAAAAAAGCAAGAGATGCGTAAATAATTAGGAGTAATTAGTTTCAAATGCTTTTCATGAGTTTAAAGCTGATGCGTGCAATCTGCATTCTTAGGAGTGATCAAGCATAAATGTATAATTGACCCAAAAAAAAAAAAAAGCTAAAGTGGACAATCGCATGAAAATTGCTTAGCTGAGAATAAATCTTTCTAGCAAAATTCAAAATGTAATTAGTAAAATGGTAAAGATGAAAAACAAAGTTAATCACCATTTTCCAAAATTAGTTTCATCTCGTAAGTTTCATTATCTAAAAGAAAATCAATTCTAAATATTTATCACATAATAAAACTTAAGAGGGATAATGCCAATTAGATGTGGTTAGCTAGTCTTTTCTGCCAACCATAAAAGTTTTCACCAATTTGGCTACTTGCCCAATTCATTCAGGAAAAAGAAAAATAATACATGACCAATTCATTCAGGAAAAAGAAAAATAAGCCATGACGGTTATTATTAGTTGGTAGTTATTTATAGATATAAGGTGATAGGCAAGTCTTATATTAACAGTTACAGCTCATTAACAATCTTTTACCTTGTCTTTATGGCATTAACATTATTGGGTTTGTATATGAAGGAGAAGTAGACATATTCTACGTAAGAAAAAGGAAACTTTACCTAACAGTAACATGGAAATTATTTCTAACAAAAAAAATTTAAAAAAAAGGGATGGAAAACTGTAAATACTCCTTCTAAAAAGACTTATAGAAGACTGCAGAGTCTTAAAGTAAACGCAAGCGTAGAGAATCTAATTCCACCGTAAAAAGTCCTAGTCCTTCAACAGTCGTCTCTTATCCCAATCAAAGTTCACGTCTCTCATAAGCCTTGTCCTTGTGCACTTTGAACTATACGACTCGTGTCTATACCTTCTAGACTTCACAATCCAACATTCCGATTGGATCCGGGCCAAACCCGGCCCATTAAACCTACCACCGGTTTGTCTAAAGCAGTTAATTTAATTAATAATGATTGTCTTGATAATCCGACTTACCTGAGCGTCAAACATGTTCATGTACATAATCCCATTGCCCGAGTCGACTCGTCCCGCGTTGGGTTGGAACAGGCAAAAAGCTAACGTCTCTGGTCTTGGGTCGCTCTGGTAAGCGAAAAACGGGTAAGGGTTGATGGCCAGCGGGGACCCATTATCTCTCTGGAATTGGAGTAACCCTTTCATTGTATCTTGATAAGACGGATTGAACATTCCGGAAGATGGCGGGTCGGACTGTGATAAAATCGCCATGGAATGAACGGTGGAGACCTTGATTTTGCTGTCGAGTGAGGTCGAGTTAAGCGCCTTGTGCATATTTTGCATTGCTGGTAATAGCTGAGAGATCAGGTTCTGATCTCCAGATAACAATACCTGAAAAGCCAAACAAATCAATTAATCTTACTTAATTTAGTTCAGATTTGATGGAAAATAGGAATTAATAAAAGTGGTTAAACATGATTTTGGAGGTGATTATGACCTCGTTACCAACGGTGATAAGAATGATGTTACTGGCCGGATAGTACGGCAAGACATTGGAGTTAATCCACTGAGTCGCCGAGTTGGGATCGGAAGCCAAAGCAGGAATATCACCATTTGCAGCGCCAATGACGATGCCAATTCCAGTATTAGCAAGAGCTTTAAGCACAGCGGGATCGGAACCGTAAAGTCTCACTTTTTGTATTGAAGTTGATTGTAGAAGCTTAGCGGTGGCCGTAGGTGGCGGTAGGTTATCAGCAACTAAACCATAGTTAATGCCAATAAACGACTCCGAGCCTGCAAAAAAGGGAATGACGTCGTTTTTTTATCAAAAGAAAATTTAGAAGCATGTCCATAATATTGTTCCTTATAAATTTTAATACGCGGAGTTAGCGGCAAGAACATAAAGCTAAAAGAGGAAAAAAGAGGAAAATGAAAAGAGAAAATAGGAACTTACTAACTAAGAGGTTGAAAGATTGAATAAGAAGAAGATAGAGAAAGATGAGTACTGAAAACACCATTGTTTCTGTTTCTGTTTATTATTTTTAGTGGTTTTGAAAGAAAAGGAGATAGAGACGGTGATGGCGAGTGGGGATGGGAGTCTATCTAATGGAGTGGAGTGCGTAGACTATACTATATAACGGTAATAAAAAGTAGGAAGTAATACTTCATAATTATTTATTTATAGTAGTAGATAAGAGAATGAGGATTCAATTAATCAAAACGTTGGGTGCCTGGAAGCTGTGGTGGAATGGGACCCTTAGTTATCCAGATTCACACATCCTAAGTTGTAGAACTATGCAGCAGATAGTCATATTTGTAGTATTGAATTTTATAGTACTGAACTGAAGTTAGGTTGGTGTTTAATTTAATTTCGATAGCAATTGTTGCAAAATTGAGAGTGTAATTATATTTATATATTATCTGGTGTAAAGTATATAGTTTTTTAATTTTTAAGATGAATATAATATATTATTTTTAAAAATACTATTTAGTGTAAATTAAAAAAATATATGGAAATATGAGTGAGAAATTAAAAAAAAATAATAATAATTGAGTTAGATCTTTCTTTCTTTCGATATACTTTCGGACATATAAATAAATGATGGAAATACCCCTGTCTCAGTATTGTCTTGTCTTGTCTGATCACGAAAGTTCCGGTAATGTGCGTTTGGTATCATTGAAGGAGAAATAGTCGTACATAAATAAATAGTGATGCTATTACGATTTATTGTATTTAATCCAAGTAATAAGTACACTTATTTCATTTACAATATCATAAATATGACTACAACAATCCGCGTATGCGGTACCATTTGAGACGCGAAACATACATAACTGATCTCTCCGCTTCACTTATTATTATAATAAGAAATGTCGTTAATTTAAGTATAAGACTAAACTGATTATATAATTCATACCTATTGATCCGATTGGGCTTCAACCTGAAAATAATTATAACTAGGAAAGGAATGGAGAGGAACTTTCTGCCCAAGTGAAAAGGGTTTTGTAGTATTAAATTGCAATGACAACACTGCTAGCGCAGAAGAAATTACATGGAAAAAGGCAGTTTGCTTTGGGCGATCTCAACCAACCACCAAATGGGTGTGAAAAGTAGAATTTTAGGTTTCACCACTTTCTAAAAGTTACGTCCCTAGTGGACCCAACTGCCTATTTTCTTCATAACCATGACGCAAGTCTTGACTCGCAACCATACTAACGGAACCAACACTTCAATATTACAAATATGGACAGAAACTAGAAAATATAAACGAATTTAGCAGTTGGTAATTCATTTAATCTTCGCAAATAAACAAACATCAAATCTAAAAGTTAAATTAGAATCCATTTAGACTTATAAAGTAATTGGGCATTAATAGCGTGTTAGTTCAAGTCGATTAAGCTCCAGTACTCTCATATCACTCCCTCTCTCTCTCTCTCTCTCTCTCTCTCTCTTTACCCAAATCATTCCATATTTCAATTATTAATTCGTCCTTACACGTGATGTTCATAGCCTCACAAGAGATGATGTTCATACCCTCACAAGAGAAGCTCCGTCAACAATCGTCAGTATACTCGTGTACGGTGTGCACGTAATCAGACCATAGATTCAACGTAAATGACCAATACTTGGATAGTAGTAGGATGCATGATAGAAGCTTATTCCAACTAACAGGTATGTGTTTTTTCTGGACCATAAATTTATGGCATAAGCACATACACCAGTTAACTAGACAAGACATAAGGCTCGCGTATGATGCACAAAAACTTCTAGCCCTAGGTGCATCAATTTATGGCATAAGCACAGACACAAGTTATGCCCCCTCTACTGAAATAATTTTGCCACTTAACTAGACAGGGCATAAGGTTTACCTATGATGCACGAAAACTTCTAACCATAGTGGTTTCCGCATATCCATTACATATCCATTACCGTTTTTCATGTAAAATTATGTTTCGAATGTCATTTCCCCATATTGTTTCAACATTTCCATGTCCTTGCAACCTAGAGGCTCACATCACAGGAGAATGGTAGCCGTTACCATTTATAAAAGAAGTCCACATCCAAACCCCATCACTTCAACTTAATATCAACTCCCAAATTTATAGGATGATTTTGTGGTTCAGCTCTATAAAAAAGAAAATATTACTTCCACCAAAAGGTTAGTAGCATAAAAAACAAATAAATAAGAAGCTTTCACAAGCAAAAATAATACAAAACTTCGTTCTCATTACAACACAACCGCATTTGGAAACCCTCACAACAATACAGGCCATCTAGGAACAAACACCAAGAGAAAACAATCCAGAAATTTTCCAACAGCTGGTTATACACAAGGAATAACATGAGCATAACCGACAGCATGAATAACTTATCATCATCAGATATTGACAGAAAATTGAATCAAGGGAAAAAGAAATCTATGTATTGAAGTCACCCGTCAGCCATCCTAGGAAAGTAAAATGGAAATGGAAACCCGATTTGGCAATAAGATTATTAACCGCCAGAGTGGGAGACCGGGGTAGTTTCAAGGTGGCCATCCTTGAATAAATGGATATACTGTTGTGGCAATGCATGTTCCACCTACAAAACAAAGACATCAATTAATTTAGTCCCTATTTGGTGTAAATGAAAACCATAATATTTTCATGGAAAATCATTTGGGGTTTCAGTTTTCATGTTTGGTGTGTATGAGAATGTCCATTTTACTCGTATCAATTTAATTTTACAGAATTCAGTGTAACTAAACCAAATTCCATAAATCTCATACCCAATTCATTTATACCAAACAAGGGGTTGGTTGATTGCAACAACTCCACCATACATTTTCATCATGGCAATGTCTCATGTTGTGGTATATAGAAATTGCAAGCATGTAGATCACCAGTCCCTAAGCACTTGGAAAATGTTACCCCATTTATCCCTACATAGGGCTCTGAAGCCAAGGGCTTCATTCAGTTAGTGCCCAAAGAATGCACCTAGGCATCCTTCAGTCATCAGAACTTTTCCTTGTACACTGTCTATTACAGCAATATTCAGGGAAGGTTAAAACATAGGTTTATTTCACAAATCTGTTAGAAAAAGAAAATCTCAACAAAAGCCTGCCAGTAGAAATCTGTGCGATGTTTTTGCCTAGTTGTAAAAAGTAGAGTTGATTACCCATAAGCCTGCCCACACACCCCACCCTCTACCCTGAAACCATAACTAAGCAGACAAAGGAGGAAAATATAATAAATAAAGCTTTGAGAGTTGAACAGAGTAAAGAGTTTGCAACTTACCCAATCACCATCAGGCTCTGCACCTGGTACCAGAACGTTAACCTCACTTGACTTGGCTGTAGTTATAGATGCTCCCAAAGAGTCTTTGCTTAAATATAACTGGCAGCCCCCTGTGTTGTCTATAGAAATTGTTGGGGCTGAACCCTAGAAAATGAAGCAAAAATGGTAGATCCACATTAGGGAAAAGTAGCACTGCTAAAATAAGAACTATACCAATCTATTTAAGAATCATTAATGGCACTGCTAAAATATAATTTGATATTCTAGCATCTGGAGATATCCTAGAAATTATTAAGGATTCTATATAGAAAATAAAATAAAAAAGAAATACCTGGCACTGAACCTCGACACCACTGCAGTTTACAATCTCAAAAGCAGCAACAACATCCTGTTTACAAGTTGAGAATGTAGAATGAGCCATCATCAAACTTTAAGATATGGTTCCACCATAGGGAGTAAAAGTAATTTTCAGTCATTTTATTTTTCAATTTGAGACCGTTCACACTAACCGTAAATAGAACTCCCATCTTAGTGCATTTGTCGACTGTTATGTTGTTGACTTTCCCTGTGAATTACCAGAATAACAAATACATTGCTGAATTGTTCTAAATGGAAAAATAATGTATGTAGATGCACAGCACAATTTCATGAATTCTTAGAATGGTTAAGGTCAAAAAGTATGGTGATCATGCAAATAAAAGGCACCTTTAATCTGCAAAACGGAATCTTTGCATCCAAAAATATATACTGACTGTTTCGCATCACAATTATCAATTACTAAGTTCTTCTTTCCAACCTGATTCTCAACAGCCCACCTGCAAGAAGAGGAGACAATACATGAATCAAATCCTATGCCAATATTTCTTTTCAAACAGAAATCAAACAGGGACATAAACATCATGCATACTCACTTACGACCCATTTGAAGCTCAAGCTTTGGAGGTCCTGCCTTAGAGAAAGAAGGTGAACTGATACGGGCTGCTTTTTCACTGGCACCAACAATACCACTTCTATCTGCACGATTCTTTGTCTTCATATCAGCTGTGACCTTCCTAAGGCCTACAAAGAATTTTTTTTTTTTTTTTTTTAAGACAAGAAAAATAACATCAAGACAGCCAACTAAAATTCCAGCTGAAAAACAGAGGTTCAATTTAATCTGAAAAGAGTACCAGAAGTCACAGACTTGCTTGAGTTGATTTCTTGGAAAACAGCAGCCATCCCTCTTGGTTTTGATGATGAAGGCTGAGAAGATTCAGAGCTGAAGAGAGAAGCTGGTGGGGGAGGTGGAGCAGCAGGAGCACCTGGTGAAGAAGCTTTAGATGGACCAGAAGTTGGTGCTTTGGCAGCAACACCCCATGTTGGGCCCAAGGGATAATGACTCTTTACATAATCCCTTAAACCTGGAAGATAAAGCTCCTTCATGGCTTTGGCCCACTCAACATGATTTGGGTCTTTGCTTTTATACTCTACAAGAATCTGAATTTTGCAGTGGTGTGTTAGATACAAGTTAAGGTTAATTACACAGCTCTTATGGTTTTTCAATTCAGCAATGTCAGTATAGCACAACCAATACAAGTATCAAACACCAAAAATAGAACTAGTCAATGATGGCTTAATAATGCTCTAATTCTTCAAGTTCCCTCTCCTAGCGTTTTACCATTCTTTCCTCTCGTGAATAAGTAAGCATCAGGATTTTGAAAGAAGTCATTTATAATTGGAAACAAAAAAATTTGCAAACTTAAAATTTTAACTTTTTATTCATATGCATCCCTTACAAAGGATCCAGTCAGCCACATTTTCTTTCTGTGCCTAAACAACAAACGATTAGATCTAAATGTGGCAGTTCCCTAAAGTGCGCGGGTGTATACCAGGTAAATATATAAAGTACCTTATTGTTGTAAAATTCAGCCATTTGCCAACTTTCTTCAACATGTGCAATTGGCATGTTCATACCTTTAATACGAAGGAAAAATCTAGATCAAAGACCATAAAACAAATAATTATATGCTATGAGAAATAAACTACAAAATTCACTTACCACAATCTTTTCCTGTATAGGCAATCCACGCTAAAGCTGTCAGACTATCAGCAGCAGATTTCAAGTGGTTAAAGAAATCAGATCTCCTTCCCTCTGTCATTGCATTTGCTTTCATGATCACTTCATTCAAAGGCTTGAGAAATTCAGCCAATCCCGCCAGGCCAGGTTTCTACACCAATGAAATTAAACCTTTTAATCACCACAATCAAAAGTGAAGTAGGCACTACAACCAGAACTAGTCAATACTATCAGAATGCCATGCTTTTAATTTCATCTTAGAGCTATCATTCAGCCATTCCCACTAGCAAATATTGATACCAAGTGCAAGATAATGTAGACGTGACAATTCAACCATTGTATGTTCAAAGATCTTATCAATCCAAGAACGAAATGGATTTTGCTATTTTATAATTCCATAAATCATAAAAAAAAAAAAAAAAAAAAAAAAAAAGAATACCCAGCAACTGCTATCTTTTAGACAATTTCCCCTTGTTATGCTGACTTACTTTGTTCATTTTCCACCCATTTATACAGAAATCAAATGGCATCAGATCAGATTCATACATAAAAGATCGATAAATAAGGCCATCTATAAGAATGATCTGAATCAAATTCATCTAATTCCTCCTTATTCCTTTATGCACTGAGATGGTGACCCTAGTAGCCCAAAACTATACAACGTAGAATCAATCTAAGACGAACCATTATTCAATTTCAATCACTACTGAAGCAGATTAAGAACTGCATTTATGTCGTAATTCAGATACCCACTTCACCTATTTTCACAAAACCTTACTGCAACGTGACAAGTATTAGCATTCCGTCAGAGCAAAACAAATGATACATTTAAAAACCAATCTCCAACAAAAAACTAAATTCCGAAATTAAGGGGAGAAAAAATAAAAGGCAAGAACACTACCTGAGTTTGCTTGGCCTTAACGAGAAGCTCCTTTTGAACACTAAAAGCCTGTTGGATAATCTTTGTAACCTCCAACACCTGTCCTCCAATCTTCTCCGCAGCACTAGAAACCCTACCTAAATACTGCCCTATAAGATCGTCGAAAGCCAAAATTGACGGATCCGACGCAACATCAACAGCAGCAAAGTCCAAACCGCCACGCTCTCTGATCCCCGACGTCGATAGAGCCTCCAATCGGGCCACCGCCGATTCCAGCCTCGCAATCAACTTCTCCTCCATTGCTCAACCCTCCCTCCGTCCCTCGCTCAATATCCTTCTCTTTGACTATCTACAATATATATATAAACGGAAAATCTGTGACAGATAGAGTAGATCTGATTGAAGCGTGTGTGGTTGCTTACTTGCTTTGCTAATGTGAGGATTTAATGAGAGAATTTTCCTTTTTTGTTCTGTTTTTGTTCTCTGTAGGACGCCGAAAGTGAGAGAGACTTGAATTGCCTTTGGATAGTGATGTAATTTTTGAGTTTTTAGCGGGTTAAGAGTTAAGGGACGGAATCCGAGATGACACGTGTTGGCTATGGAGGAAATCTTGGCTGTTCCCTCGATATGGAAACACCTGTAGCTTTCGTTCATCAATACATATTATTTATTAATTACTCCTATTAAATATTAATTGGCCTCCGTTTAAGGGCCAGGAATCGGAAAATTGGGATACTTATTGAGCATGGGCCACTTCCAAGTTCCGAGCCACGGCCAATCCAGAGATATGCTTACTTGTAGAAAACTCCCTGTTTTTTATTTTTATTTCTAAAAGAATAATTTTTTTTAGAAATGAAAAATAGAAAATAAAAAAATGTGCAAATGTGTTCATTTTAATAATAAAAATTTATATTTTAATTAAAATTTTAAGCAACTTTTATAATAAAAAATAAAATATTATTAAAAAATTTAGAAATTTCCTGTATGGATACATATTCAAAAATAATTATTTATTTTAGATATAAATAAGATATGAGACTGACATATTAAAAATAGTTATTTTAATAGAAATAAACACTTTGATAATATCATTAATTAATTTACACATATTCTATAAAAATATTAATTTTATTACAAACAAATTACTAATTAATTGAATATATTACTGATAAATGAGTTTGATGGACATTTAGTTCTACACAACTATGTTGTAGACATTTGGCAAGAATTTTAATCCACAATTGATACCAGATAAAAGTATTAAACAGTTGCCGATTCCATCAACTCTGTTTCGGTACTTTATGAACATTTTAGAGGGAGTAACTTCTACAACTATTGGATTGAATCCAACAGATTCTTTCTGTTTTCATTTTTGGCGTTGCTCTAGTCACTCACAGTTCGTACCTTAATGCTTTGCAGGGAAGCAAACTTTCTTTAGAAAAGGAAAGAAAATGAAAATGACAGACTTAATCCAGTATTGTTGCACAAATAAATGATTAAATAAATAAAAGCTGAAAGTTCATCGGTATAGCACGTGCCCACTAACTTCCATAAAGGGACCTATCAGCCAATACCAATTATGCAATAGTCTTTCAACTTGTAGGCATTGTGACAGAAATGGGTAATTGCAGCAAAGGAAATTAGGCACAACAACAACCATTATGACAAATACTGAAATCACTGAAAGCAATAGAATTGCTAACTTGCTTTTGCTTCTTTCTTTGTCCCTTCAAAAACCAGCCATCCATCTCTCTCTTGATTAAACCAGCTGAATGTAGTACTCTATATCTTCCGGCAAAAGCCAATTAAAAGGAGCTGTTCTACCAAGAATTATGATCATACCACTCAAATTTCTTCATAGATCTGCATAAATGCTTCAGTCTTAAAAATAAGTAGGCATGGTAATGGTTGAAACTTAAGACGACAAATCTAGTATGACTATAAAAAGTAATCTTCAAGACAAGCAAGCTGAAATATAACATATTCAAATATGATCTGTATTTACAGGGGTCGTTTTAACTCTCAGATTCCACAGTTTATCAGCAAAATGTGGGTTGTCCAAAAGATGGAAATAGAAGAGACTGGAGTAGTAATATTTATGCACATTGAATACACTTAATTATTTATATGTATCCTAAATTAAAAAATATGCTACAAAATAATATGAATTCTGGAACTACTGATCTTCAAACCAACAAGAAGTAATCATCTTCTCCTTGATCTTTCTACGTCATTGCCCACAGCATGCTTGGTAGGGTGTGGAACTGTGCTGAATGCAGCTATATGAGACACAGGATTATCTTTACCTCTAACCGATCTAAGTTCCTGCAGAAAGCATACACATGACATGCCATAAAAAGAAACCACTAAAGTGCAGTTGTTTAGTGGGGAAAAAAAGACATCAAAGAAAGGTTTTTGCAACTGGAGCACTAAGTAACAACTGATTAATAAAGACATGAAATATTTCTGAAACTATGATGGCACAAAAAAAGGCTAAAACTGAAGAAAATTAACTAGTAAGGAACTCTGCCTGTCATCTATTGACAAAGAACAAGTGAAACTGTTTTTCTTGCATGCATTGAAGTCCAAAATGGAGACCCCTCAAGCATATATCATGGCTATGAGATAAAGGTGTGTATTATGTATTCATGCCAGTTTCCCCAATACTGTAACATGCACAATATTGATGCTACGTGATGATAATTTTGAGAAAAGTAAATGATTGCTCAGATACTAAATCCTTCAATTGATTGTTCAGAGATGATTTGTAAATGACATAAAGTGAGTATGACGTCATGCAATAAGTTGAAACTAGAAACCCACATGTTAAGCTAGTTCAAAACTGATACTAGAGGTGTGGGACTTACAGCACGAAAAGGAAAGTCATCTGCCTCAAGCATGTGAACAATTTGCCCCATCTTTGGTCGCTTATTAGCATTCAAATCTATACATCGAAGACAAACCAGCAAGGTTCGTTTCAAAGCTCTCGCAGAAGGTTGAACTTCAATTAGAGGATCTAAAACCTCTTCTCCACGACGACTAGCCACCATCCCTTTAAACCAGTCAACCAAGTTCATCTGAAATGAATTCAATAGAAACAGTGTTAAGGCAGTACTGTACCTCTGATATGATGCAACTGAAAAAGAAACTTTGTAATCACCTCTCCAGCTGGCCTGGAGTAATCAATTGGGCTCCTCCCCGTAATCATCTCCATAAGAAGAACTCCAAAACTATACACATCACTCCCCTCATTAAGCAGACCTGTGCTTGCATAATCAGGAGAAACATATCTGGAGCAAAATGATAACAGATTAATTACTATTGCATGTTAAAGTTATCTATGTCACCTAATTTTCAATAGCTTACTATTGCAATTGATTTATAAACATGACAAAGTACAAACCCAAATGTTCCCATAACACGTGTAGTAACAAAGCTTGACTCAGAGCCCAAAAGTTTGGCCAATCCAAAATCTGAAACCTTCGCATTCCATTTTTTATCCAGAAGTATGTTACTGGATTTTACATCACGATGCACAACTTTAGGTTCTAAACCTTCATGCAAATATGCTAGCCTGCAGCAGATAGGAATCATAAAGGTTGAGGGAAAAATATAAATGAGGAAAGAAAAATCAAATAAAGTTTAATGAAATTATTGCCAGCTATAATTGCAGTTCTTTAAAGTTTCGCCAAAAAACACTATCAATCAAGTCAATCCAAGCCAGTAGGCAAACACAGGAAATCATAATTTTGATTCAAGCATATAAAGGGAGATATATTAAAGGGTTGATAAAATCCAAAAAAAAAATGATGGGAAATATCATATTCAGAATTTTCTTGGTGCTACAGTAATTTGTGTTGAGTGTTAACTGATTAACATTATAGACTGAAAAATCAATAGTATTAGCATCATTTACAATCAAAACTGGCAAACAAGCTCATGCAAACAAGAATACAATACCCTTTTGCTGTACCAATGGCAATCTTCATTCGGATATCCCAGGTCAAGGGACTAACAGGCCCTACATCACCATGTAACCACTGCTCCAAATTTCCATTGTCAACATATTCATAAACAAGCATCCTGAGAAGCCAATAAATTAGCCATGAACAAGTAAAAGAAAACAATTCTCAAGTTAAATGCACTATAACAGAGCCAAGTTGCCATAAGGTAAATACCTACGAGCACCTTCTGCACAATATCCAAGAAGACCCACCAAGTTCTTATGCCTTACTTTTCCAATGGCTTCAACTTCCACCCTGAACTCCTTCTCTGCCTGCCCCCTGTAAATATAAAAGCAGCACATGAAACTTTGTTCCAGACAAATTTTTCAGGCACTCTACATTATGGAAAATATCGAATCAGGATGTTTATAATGAAACAGAAATACTATGAAATGAAATACACCCATTCTGATTTACAAACTTTCAGAAGATATCTTGAATTGTTTTTCTATTTATAGGAGGGAAAGATGCAAGGAGTTGGGCAATAACTTCACTTGCTAAGGGGTAAGTACTTGAGCACTGGGCTACTGGTACACGATTCTTTATTGACCAAGTGGAGAAGTAATATTACTCTTCATAGTCAATCCCAGGAACAGTTACTCCATAGTCACAATTGGTAAGTCATTGAGCTAGTAGTTCAATGGTTGTTCTACATTATGGAAAATATTGAATCAGGATGTTTAATAATGACACAGAAATACTATGAAATGAAATACACCCACTCTGATTCACAAACTTTCAGAAGATATCTTGAATTGTTTTACTATTTATAGGAGGGAAAGATGCAAGGAGTTGAACAATAACTTCACTTGCTAAGGGGTAAGTACTTGAGCACTGGGCTACTAGTACACGACTCTTTATTGACCAAGTGGAGAGGTAATATTACTCTTCATAGTCAATCCCAGGAAAAGGCACTCCATACTCACAATTGGTAAGTCATTGAGCTAGTAGTTCAATGGTTGTTCTGCGTTGTAGTCTAGAGTCTAGCGGGCCAAGGATTAAAATCTTGGCACTCCTGCCCTGTAAGTTTTCCTATTTATTAGAACAATAAATGTAAGTTCACACGCTATGGAGCTTGCAATACGTATTCCCAAGTCATTAAAAAAAATCCTGAAAAGTTAAATGAAATCAAACAGTTAAGCATCTTGATGAAAAATAAAGTTTAAAGTAAGAAGGCCTCCTGAGGCCATAGAGATAAGATAGTGTTAAAATAAAAATGAAGGTTGAGAAAGTACAAACAAATGGATAATAAAAATGGAAAAGAAACAAGAGAGTGCGTACTAAAGCACAAAGTAACCGCATACTTTTCCTAGTACTCACTATGAGAGACCATCTGGCACCGACAAAGAGGAGAAAATATCCATTTAGATTATCACTTATTATTGTCAATACTTAAATTCTTAATATTGACTATTCATATGAAAACAAAACACCATTAAAAGGGGAAAAAATAAAAATTAAAAGGAATTATTTTTGTTAATTATAATCGAATTAAAGAATTTCTTAAAACCCATTTTCTAGAGAAACAAACAGAAAACTTGACTTGAATTTTAAATTACTGTAAACACTCACTTGTTGTTAAGCAGATTCTTCACCGCCACTACAGACCCATCTTCCAATTCCCCTCTATACACAATACCGTATCCGCCTTCACCGATCACATTTTCCTCGGAGAATCCATGCGTCGCAATCTCCAGCTCCTTCAAGCTATACCAGCGGCCCCACCCGATATTCTGTTGCGCTTCCACCAATGACACGTCACTAATCGTACTGCAAGACGCGTCATCACTTTCTGCACTCATCTTCTGCTTCTGTTTTCCTTCTCCGATCTCCAAATCAACAACAGTCTCAATCTCTTTCTTCTTAATCACATTTCCAACTTTGACCTCCTCTTTCTCGCTGTTCACTTCGCGATCCAAAGCTTTAAATTCTACTATTTCTTTTGAAACTAGCGGGATCATACCAGAGCTCTGCTTCGCAAGTACTTTGTTCCGATTCCGCGAGGTGCGGTTCAGGCGAATACAAAGGAAAACAATAAGAAAAACTAGAAGTACGCATATAGAAATAATTGAGATTAGAACATAGAGCTTTAGATTGAGCAATGGAGTTTCTGAAAAGAGTTTATTGTTACTGCTGTCGGTGGAGGAAGTATCGGTGCCGGAGACCGACATTGGTTGGTTTGGTTTCCAGCAAGTAATGGAATTTTCTCGATAATTTTTTAGAGTGGATGTAGTGAAAATTTGAGTGTTTGGTTGACGGAATAGATGTGGGAATTCTGGAAAATTTAAGAGTCAGTCAGGTGTCGATGTTGTGAGAAACAGAGGGGAGGGAAAAATGAAAAAGTGCAGCTTCAACGGATACAAAGTGAAAGCAAAATAGCGAACAAGACGAAGAAAGAAGACAAATTGAAAGGAACGTTTAAGTTATGAGTTTTTACATTTTAGTCTGCTTATCGATGTTTATTACTCGAATGCCACTGAACAGCGCACTAGTTGAAAATTTCTTCCATTATTACCATTTTATCCCTTTTCTCTCTAAAAGGATGGTACCATTATTCAAATATTTTTATTAAATTAATTAACGTAATGTTAATTTTCTAGATCAATTAGCCTTTAAATGTTAGTGCTTCTGACATCATAATACAATGAAAAATATTGAATTATTCAATTTTAAAAAATCACTAGATTATTAATCCAATACCGAAATATATTGGATACAACACGTGGGAGAAATGATTTTGTCATTTAACTTTAACATCTTTATTTAATTGGTTAAAAATACTTTTTTTTTTTTTTTTTCCTTTTTTCCCACATTGAATGTGAGTAATGCACATTAGAATGTTTGCTTTACTCGATGAAACCGGCGGCAAGAATCCAGTGCCCTCCGTCCTCACTGTCTCTCATACACGTGGAGTCATTTGAGCAATCACTGTCCCTGATCTTGATGATATATAGGTTTTCCCGATAGAAAGTTTTATGTGCATTCGATAAGGCTTTAATTTTTTATTTTTTTTCTTTTGCCAACACAAGGTTGTAATTTAAAAAAAAAAAATACTCTTTATTGATATTATGTATTTTTTATAAATGCATAGATCATATATCATTTATCTTTCATTGATTCAACCGTGTAGATTTTGCCTTTTAATAAATGCATAGACAAGAAATGGATCTCAAGCATTCAACCTGTTGAAAAACTGAACAGAGGAGGAGACCATAAATTACCATTTTGTCCAAAAGCTGATGTATGTGTCTTTTTAAAGAAAAAAAAAAGAAAAAGAGAAAAAATTCCTAACCCTTAAAAGCAATTGGATAGAATACGATTTTATTAAAGGAGGGTAATAAATACATTTGTAATCATAAAAGGTAATCTAATTAATAACTGAATATATAACTTTCCATAATTAAAAACGAAAAAAATACGATTTTATTTTTATATTTTTACATAATTAATTATTTTATTTTTATATTTTAAAAATTACACTATTTTATTTCTATAGTATATTCTTATCAAATAAAATTATATTTTCATCTATTATTTGAGATTTAAGTTGTTAATATATTCAAATTATAAGGATAAAGTAGTTAATTATGATAAATACATAGACGAATGTATAATTTTTTCTCTTTTTAGCTCATATGTATATGGAGCTAGTTGTGTAATTTTATTGGTACTTAAGGACTTAAATCTCAAATTATGTACAAAAAATTTAATGATGTTTAACATATCTAAGCTACATGAACAAAATAATATAATTTTAAAAATGCAAAGACAAAATATAGAGATAAAAATCTAATTTTTCCTATCAAAAATATAATTTATTTTAAAAAATGTGTATTGTTTTTTTTTTTTTTTTTTTTTTTTGCCTTTGTACTTCCTAACTCCACATTCTTCGATAAACCTAGTTTTAATATATGATTATATATTCCAACAAAGGGTGTATCAAGCCCGATGAAAAATCAAATTTTTGTTATTCTATTTTGCAATATTCTTTTAATTAATCCCCAATTGCTTGCATTTAAAAAAAAATTAAATTATTAACCTAACATAGTTGATTTAAGTGAAAATCATTCAATTATCTTAAACAAGTGGTCGAGTGTTTTATATTATTTTTTTATTTTTTGAAAAAAATAATGTTTAAAATTTGTGCTATTTATTTATTTAAAAAAAAAAAGATATTGATTATTTTACTGCTCTAATAAGAAAATATCTAGAGTTGGTTCACAAGTTTCAGCAACCTCTCCATTGACCATATATTTATGTCCAATCGCAATTAGACTAAATTAAAATCTTACTTAGAGCACAATTAAGTTAGTAATTGTCATAAAAATTTGAACTACTCCCACGTGTCAATTGTCTTAACCTGGTTGCAACTGAATATCAAATGGAACTTGCCACCTAATGCCCCTGTCAAGTTTCCTTCAAACGGATCATTTGTATGATTGCTTAATACATGTTTAATGTGGTTTTATCTGCATTATAGAAATTTATATACATTGTTATATCTGTGCCAAATATGTAAATTAACACCTGAATTTTATTAAAAAAAAAAAAATTATATCCTTAATTTTTTATTGGCATTTGAACAAGGAGTGTGGGGCCATTGCAAACATTTAATTATTAATGAAAAAAATCGTGAGTTTGGGACGCATTAATGCAATTAAGAAAGGAGCGTCAGTAATATCAAATTCCAATTCCAAACAAATCCTTCTTGTGGGTCACCCTCCCTTACTTTGATGCCCTAATATCAGTCGCACGGTACTTCTCGTAAACCTGCGGATGAATTTGTATATTTGTCCATTTTTTCAGTAGGTAACCATTGACTAACCTATCTTATCAACACGAAGAAAAGACATTGAACACGACTAAAGCAATCTTCTTTCAAGGTTTATAACGGATATATTGTTTAAGCTTAATTAAGACAAGTAAATAACGAATTGAAGCAAGAGGTATTCTGAACCACTAGTATTAGCCAAACTGTTGACTTGACCCTATGCTACTGATTGAAGGACCCTATGCTCATAGACATTACAGGCAACCTCCTTTCTATGTACTCGATGTCTCCATGTTCATGAAAAGGTATATTTTAGACATCTATCAAAATTGAAGTAAAAAATAAACTTTTCTACTTATCATTTAAAAAAAAAAAAAAAAATTTGTCCACCACCAAATTTAATATTAATTTTGAATAAAATTAATTTAAGCAATTGTGAGTAAACGCGACTCTATTGATATTATAGTCCAACCACAGAAATGTAATAATTTTAATACATTGGTATTTATAAGAAATTCTTTATACATTTGAAAGATAATAAATGGAACTAAGAGGAGCACTATCCCATTCAACGACACGGCGTTTAGAAAATGGATAAATGTATCGTAACTTGGTTTATAATGTAATGTAGTTCTGTAGCATGGGCCCAATGATTATATGGTTTTGGAGAACATCAAGTTTGGGTTCCTGATCAACCCAAGCCCAATACTATGAGGAGCCCAAGCTAGACCCAATGCCGTTTTAACTTCAAATGTTTTAATGATAAACGTGGAGCATGTGTCGGCGTCACTTCTATTTTATGGGCAGGAAAGATCGGTAAAACAACCAATCGGAAACCGGAAAACAAACTGTTGATTGAACCGTTTAAATCAGGTCCAGTTGGGTTTTTTCAAAACTGATTTTATATTCGATCTGATTTTGAATTTTGCTATATTAACTCCAAGTGGCCACTCCGCTGTCTGAGTCTGGACCGATCCGATTCTGAAATCTGGAACCTTATCCATATAAAATTATATTATTAATACAAATAAAGAGCAGGGTTTTGGTGTGGTATCTTTATTATGCATACCGTGGGATTTCCTCCAATTATTGGCTGAAAATTGGAGTTCTGAAGGCTGCTCTTCTTATTGTTATTTTTGTTTGTAATGTCTCTTTACCTCCTTCTCATAATCATTTTTTTTCAAAATCATAAATTTTATAGAGCTCGATTGAAATTATAAAGTGATGTTCATTCCTATTATCATATCCAACTTTCTTACTCTCTCTTTCGTCTCTCTAAATTTTGTCAAGCTCCCTTAATTTTTGTTTCTCGTAAATTTAAGCTTGAAATAAAAAATAAAATCTAAATTAATAAAGAAATCAAGAAGCTGTTAAAGTTTAAGAGAAACTTGAACAAAAAACTTTAAACAACTGGAATTCTTATTTGCTGCGATTAAACGGTTCAAACTTGGCTATATATAGCCTTACAATAAAGTCAAAATAAAAATGTGAACAGCAAAAATAAATAAATCCATAATACCAGGATTCTTCTAAGGAATAAGACTTCCCTAAAGAATAGGTATTTATTCAACATAATTCAAAAACTAGTCAACTCCTAACATATCCTCCCTTAAATTTATTATTGGCTAAAAAGAATTAGTTTAAATCTGAAATATCACAGACGCCAAGCTTCCTTCGTAATCTCTGGAAGGCTTCCAACTTGAGAGGCTTTGTAAACAAATCAACAAGCTGATCGTGAGTGCCACAAAACAATAAGTTTACTGTTCCTTCTTTGGTAAGATCTATGAGGAAATGAAACCTTACCCTGATATGCTTTGAACGCCCATGTAGAACCGGATTCTTTGACAGTTTTATGGTTGAAGTATTATCACACATAATTTTCATTCATACCTTTTGTGAATGCCCAATCTCACTGAGTATTTGTCTCATCCAAACGGCTTGACATGCGCACGCAGCTGCAGCTACGAACTCTGCTTCTATTGTCGACAAAGTGACTATGGGTTGTTTTCTAGATGACTAGGCTACTGCTCCTCCATTCATCATAAACATGTAACCTGAAGTGCTTTTGCTGTCCTCCATGTCACCAGCATAATCACCGTCAGTGAATCCAATTAATTTACCATCTCCGCCCCTTTTATAGAAAACCCCATAACCAGTTGTGCCTTTTAAGTACCGCAAAACTTTTTTTACTGCTGCAATGTGTAATTGCGTTGGACAAGCCATAAAACGACTAATTAAACTCACCACAAACATTAAATCAAGCCGTGTGGCAGTAAGATACATCAGACTTCCCATAATCTGTTTGTACAAAGTCTCATCTGCTTCGACACCATCTTTATCTTTGTCGATTTTCTGTCCAAGAACAATTGGATTACTTATAGTGTTGAAGTTTTCTACCTCAAAACGCTTCAAAACCTCAGCTGCATACTTCCTTTGACTGATAAAAATTCCATTTGAGCGTTGTAAAACTTCAATACCCAGGAAAAATCTCATTTGACCGAGATTAGTCATCTCAAATTCACTCTTCATGGAACTTTTAAATTCTCCCAACATTAATTCATCATTACTGGTAAACAATAGATCATCAACATACACACTTACAATCAGAATTTTACCTCCCCTTCTTTTGACGAAAAGTGTGTGTTC
>CANUEP010044810.1:0-12513 GCA_947857235.1 Jatropha podagrica | reverse complement strand
CTGAATAAGGATTAAAAATATCATTCATAATCCTTTGAAATTCAGAAGGTGCATTTTTTAAACCAAACGGCATTACATTCCATTCATACTGACCAAATGGAACTGTAAATGCAGTTTTATATCTATCTTTAGGATGAATTTGAATTTGTCAGTATCCTGACTTCATATCAAATTTACTAAAGATATTAGCATTATATAATCTTTTTAATAAGTCTTTTTTATTTGGAATAGGGTATTTAATCTATTTTAATGCTGTATTTAAAGGTTTATAATTTATTACTAATCTAGGAACTCCTCGTTCAATTTCAGCACTTTTATTTACATAAAATGCTGCACATGACCAGGGGCTTCTAGATTTGCAAATTAATTTTTTATCCTCTAATTCTTTAATTTCTTTTTTACAGTGCTCTACCATTTCAGGACTCATCTGAATTGGTCTAGCCTTGGTTTTAATCGTTTTCTCATTAAAATCTTTTTTATATGGTAAATCAATTATATGCTGCTTTTTATCCCAAAAAGCATTTGGGTGGTCAGCACATAAGTTATTTTTCATATATTCTTTTAGTTTTAAAATTTTATTTTGAATAAATTGAGTTTCTAATTGACTTTTAATTCTTCTCAAATGTGCATTATTTTTTAAATCTCTTAAATCTTCTTCTTTAGATTTTATTAGTGAGTTTATTTCAAGTGTTTTTATTGAGTAAACTTTTAATAAATTTAGGTTTTTCTTTTTAGATTTTTCAATAAATTCTAATTTAACTTTTTTATTTCTAGTTTTAATTTTAATGCAATCCTCTTTTACTGAGTAAGGTGTGATTAAATTTATGAAAGGTGTGTCTAAAATTATCATGTAATTTATCTGGGGTGATAATAAAAATACTGTTTTTATTTCTAAGTCTTGATTTACAATTAAGGCTTCAATTTTACCATCTATATCTAACTTAGTTTTATTTGCTGTACTAAGTCTTTCATTAGTATCTAACCAAAATCTTTTAGGTATTAATGATGACTTAATACAATTTAAATCAGCACCAGTATCAAATAAAGCTGCTGTGTTTATAATAAAATTATCAGCTACTTTAATATCTACTTTTACTAAATATTTTCTTGAGGTTATTTCCTGTAATAAAAATAAAAAATTATTATTTACTTCTTCATCCTTTAAATAATTTATTTCATCATTTTCTTCATCTAGTCCTTCTGAAGAAGAACTAGATTCACTTTTATTTTCTAATAATTTTATTTTCTAAGTGTTATATTGCATTTGCATTTTTAATTCACTTACTTCATTCTTTAAAATTTTTATTTCTTTATGTAAATCTTTTATTGATATGTTAGTTTCTATTTTCTTATTTTTATTTAAAATAGTCGTTAAATCATAAGTTTTATTTTCTATTTTAGGAATCTTATCTTTTACTTCTTTGCTTTCTTCAAAGCTTTTAATTAATTTTTTAAGGAGTTTAGCCTTAGTATCTGGATCATCAATATCATTTATTATTTCTAATAATGTACTCTGATCCTTACTAAGCATGTTTATAGATTTTTCTGATGAACTAGTTATCCCTAATTCATCAATCTGATTATCACTTTCTGAGAATTCAGAATCAGAATCAGAAGTGGTTGCATATAATTCATAAATTTTATTTAAGACTTCTTCTTCCAAATTTAATTCATTTAATTTTTTATTGAACCTACAGAACCTAGCTGTATGTCCTTTTTTACCACAATTATAACAGGTTAATTCTTTATATAATTTTTTATTTGGTGTTTCATTTACTTGTTTCTTCTGTCTATATTTTCTATAAGGTTTATAACTTTTCTTCTTACTTTTATAATATTGTTCTTTACTTGGTTTTATCTCATAATTTCTTTTATAATGTTTCTTATGTTTAGGTTCTGAACATTGTCCTTTACATTGTTTATTTAATGTCATACCATAATCAAACTGTTTACAAAATGATCCTAATTCTTATTTAGTTTTATGCAATTCATATTTTAAAGTTCTTTGTAATTTTAAGTCTTGACATATTTGTAGTCCTTCTCTTTGGACTATGCTTACTAATTGACCATAAGTTAAATTATTATATGGAATTGGATTTCCATATTGTTGTTTTATAAAGTTCCTAACCTCTTCCCCCAAGAAAAAAGGAAATCCCGCAAGGAACTTCTCTTTCCAGAAGGCCTGGTTAGAATCTTCTCTTAACATTAATCTAGTTAAGAATGTAGTTTTATAATATTGAAAATCACTTAATTTTTTACATTTTAAATTACTTAATAATTCAGCATTTTTATCTTTTAATAATGATGAATCTCCTATAAAATGTAATGAAATGGTCAGGATTAGTGTTGACACAGCATCCTGAATAGTATCACCATTTTCATCCATTATAGGATCACCTTCACTATCAACTTGTACAGAATTTAATATACCTAAGTGTTGTTGGTCAGTAAGGTGATAATCCCACCAACCTTTAAGTTGACCTGTGAAACCAGCTATAATGGTTTCTGCTATAGCTCTATCTGAAGCTAGTGACTGGGTTTTATAAGCATTAGCTGCCATAGTCATTTGTTGCAACAGACTAAGAATACTATATTCAGACAAACCATCTATGTTCCATTCATAGATTGTGTTTGCATTATATCTAAATTGGGATATACTATTAGGTTGTTCTATCAAACCTAAATCTGGAGCCCTACTTACTATTTCCCTATGTGAAATGGGATTTACTACAAATTGCTTATCATTTTCAGACTCACTTATACTAGTCTCAGTTTCTTCCTCTATAATATTTATAGTTCTAGACTGAGGTGTATCCTGAGCTACATTTCTATTTGCCTGTGAACTTGATTCTATTTTACTAAGTTGTTCTTTTAAGCTATCTAGAAAGCTACCTTGTAATTCTTTCTGACTAGAACTAGATAATTGATATGGTTTAAAAATATGAGACTGTATTTTATCTTTACCTTTTGATCTTATCTCCTTTTCTTCTAACATATTTTCTATCTTTTTTAACTGTGTTTATACATATTAAACTAGCATTACTAAAATTATTTTGTTCTATCACTTTTTTATCTGAGTCAGTATCTCTAGCTATCTTATAAGGTGCACAAATAATTTCATTATCTTGATATTTTATTTTACTAATTGTTTTAGGTGGAAAGTCACTCTGTATAACCCTATCATTTACTATCCATTCTGGTCTTTTATCCCTAACTGTTATTGGATTTAAACTTTTATTACCATTTTCCTTAACTAACTTAAAGCAATCAAAGAATTTAATTTTATCCTTACTACTTATTTTATAATTTAAGTATTCTTGTTTTAAACTCTCAAATTTATGAGTCTTTAATATCTTATTTAACTTTGCTAAGTTTTTAGTTCTTATTATTTCTTTTACTAGACTTTTTTCAATATCCTGCTTACTTAGCATATTTAATTCTCTATTTATTTCACCTATGTTTTCTGTTATAGCAGAGGCTGATGGTGAATCAGGTGATGAATTAGCTAAATCAGATTGTTGACTAACATAGTTTTCTATTGGATTATAAATGGCTTGGGGAACTGTTTTACTATAATCTACTCCTTTTAATTTTATATCTGGTATGTCAGAGGTTGAATATCTATGATTTACTAAGGTTTGAATAATAGGTTTAAGTTCAGAATCCTTATATCTAGCATATATTACTGAAGGTAAGTCTGATATTCCTTCTGTTGTTACAGAAGAGGTTGATCCTGTATACCTAGAGCTTTGACTTCTATTAAATTTTAAAATTACTTTACCATCTTCATATTGTTCAATTTTTTGAAGATTTACATTTGGTTTTATCTTTTCTTGTACTGGAGGGGGTACAATCCCTTCTAGTACCCATTCTTCTGGAAGTGTTATATCCTTCCACTGAATGGTTTTAGGTATTACTGTATTTGTTTTGGTTAAATCAGTTTGTAAAAGTTAAATTTCTCCAATTTTAGGTTGTAATTTATATTTAGTGCTAAATGCAGAGTTCATTGCTTTATAATGAATTTTATAAATTAAAGCTATAGGAATTGATCCTTACTTCATTTTATAATTATGAGTTTTAATTTCTAAAACCATACTATTCAAAATATTTAAATCATTTAATGAAATCATTATATCTGGGTATACTTCAAATGATATGGGACCTTCACTTAAACTTGTTTCAACCGATCCTAATAAAGAATCTTGAAAGTTTAAGAATCTAGCATCCCTTATCACTGCTAGTATACTTGTGTTTAATCCTTCTCTGGTCAAAGGTTTTATTCCAACTTGAATTAATCCTATATGAATATATTTATATTTTTTAATTTTATGTTGTTGCAAAGTTTTAGCTGACAAAAGAGTTATTTTTTCAAAAGGTTTACTTAATTGAAAATCTCTTTCTTCAGTTTTAATAACATAATCTGTTTTCTAAATATTAAACTTAGAAATTTTATAAATTTATTCTTTATCTACTTTAGATATTTCCCATTCATCAATAGCTTTACTAAAATCTTGCAAAATTAATTCATTTCTATTTATAATCCTTTAATTATATTTATTTTAATAATCTAAATTACTTTAATTTAATAAAACCTTCCACCTAACTTAATATTTACTAATCTATGTTCTAATTAACTGAATAATTCTATAATCATCCTCTAACTTAAATTAATTTAATTTCCTCAACTTAATTACCACAATCTATTTTATTTTAATCAAACCTTAATAATTCAACTAATTCCCCAATTAACCTTAATTAACTAAAATCCACCGATTCAATTCTAATTAACTAAAATCTATTAATTGCAATCCTTTATTGACTTAAATCAACCTAATACAATTCATTTAACTAAAACCAAGTGTTTAATACTTAAGCCTAATCTACAGTATATACGTATATATGCAGTATTTATTTCATATACCAATTGTCCATTAGCTATCCATTAACAATAATTTTAATATACACAAGCCTTAACAATAAAATCCATCAATAATATTTATAAACCTAAAAAAATTCATCTTCAACGTAACTTAATCTAATTAATTAGATCCTTCAATTTAAATTATACACGGCTGCTGTAATTAATTGGTTTTAATCATAATTAATCCATAATGATTCAACATCCTCCACAATTTAATATTTATCAAACCCAACAATTTATTAAATTCTTATAATTTTTATCAACTACCATAATTAATATATATTACCATATTTAACCACATACATCAACCATCTACCAAAAATAATAACTCAACCATTAAAAATATTAAAATTAGCTAATTAATTTTTTTGAAAATTAATAAAATCAGTACCCTTAATTATAAAATAGTCCCAAAACAATTATCTTGCGATGATCAGGCTAAGATCGTGACTGAGATGGTTAGGATCGAGCAGATCGGGGCTGGATCGCATAGATCGGGACTAAGGAGACAAGATCGGGTCTCCGACAGTGGTTTTGCATCGTTGGATTGCTGATCGGGTGCGAGAGATGGTGGCTAGCGCGGCTGAGGTTGGCTGGACCGACTGAGTTCACAGCTGTCACGCAGAGGTGGCTAGAATGGCTTTAGGCAGTGGTTGGCATTGCTAGTGAAGGCTGTGGTAGCGTGACACGATGTAAAGAGAGGAGAGAGGAGCGGCGCGATGGAGCCTGTGATGGTCAAAGCTGCTGCTACAGTTGCGATTCTGGTGTGGCTAGAGCTACTAGCGGCACCATTGCTTTTGCTTGTGGTCGACGTGGTGCTGATAGCGGTGGTGAGAGGGACAGGAGAGACAGATCAAGAGAGAGGGAGAGGAGAGACAAATCGAGAAAGATGGAGAGAGAGAGCTAAGTGAGAGAGTCAGTGTGAGATTGAGAGAGAATTTATTGAGGAAGAAGTAGGAGAACGGGAAAATTCAAAATAATACCAAGGAGACAATGAAAAGAAAGAACGAAAGAAAAAGAAAGGGAAGGAAGAAAATTAACCCAATAGTTGAAAGAATACAAGCCACCCTTTGAAAATCAACGAAAATAAAATAGTGATGCACAATAACATTTGGTTAAAATATCTAGTTGGGGTCTAATTTGAATGAACTCGATTTAATTTAATAATTTGGTTCGAATTTAATCATTTTTCGAGCAGTTTTTGGACAAATCAAATTGATTTTCGGTCCAAATAAATATTACGTGGCACAATTTTATTAGTTAGAATTTTATGATTAAAATTTAAATGAAAAATCTTTTGTAATTAAAATTTTCGACTATTTCAAAATCGAGTTGCTATTATCACTTAGAGGCAATTTCCCTTAAAGCTGTCTCGGTCGAGAAAGTTGCTCACTCATTCAGTACACCTCTATCCCTTACAGTAGGGTAAAGGGTTTGGCATACCAATCATTCCTAGAATTATATGCACCCTATATCATGAAACCATTTTCACATAACATTTATGTACTCAAACATCACATGACATGGACTAAAAGCTAAACACCAAGTATTTGTCAAACAAAGCACCAATCCTGTAGTAACCAAACACCAACCAGTGGTAACTAAGCACCAATCCTATGGTAACAAAACACAATCTAGTGGTAACTCAAACACCAACAAGTGGTCAAAATAAACATTAATCCAGTGGTAACCTAAGCACTAACCAATGGTCAAACCGAACACCAATTTAGTGATCAACCAAACACCATCTAGTGCTAACCTAAGCAACAATCCTGTGGTAACCTATAACACCCCCTACCCGGTCCTATAGGATTAGACAGTGAGTATCACATTATATGCTAGAGGCACATGATTGCTTAACAAATTCATTTATTACTTATTTGTATAAAGAAAACAGCTTAATAAAATGATATTATATTCAAAATCCAATTAGACTTAAAAACTTGTTTTTCTCTATTATAACCAAATATTTAAAAAAAAAATAGTTTTATTCATCAAGAGGTATAAATATGATTTACGTTTAATATAATTACGGAAAACTTAATAATTAAAAAAGTTTTGGTAATAATCTTTTCACTTAAGTTGTAAAATCATAAATATTAATACCACAAGTAAATCATTTAAATAATTAAATAAACTACAAACAAAACTTGAAAGAAATAAATCATGGAATTCAAAAAATATATTTAATTTGGCATCAAACTTATCACTTTCACATGATAGGATATAAAGCCCAACTTTGAATACACAACCTTATATCATAATACTTAATATCCAAATAGATAATTTATCATATAATTAAAATAATAAAAGTTATGGTTACTTAAATTATATAAATACTATCATAAAAAAATCATTTTCCATATTTGATATAGATACTCAAATATTCATTCCTTCATTTTGTTTAATATAAGAGCTGCATTTAATATTATGGTATTTAATATTATTTATAAGTCTACTTTTTATTGCATTTCATTAATCAAATGTTAAACACTAATTCATTACTAGCTCATTCATAATTAATAAAATTTCGGCAGCATTTCCTCTATAAATGAAACTTTCACTATTATCAGGAACATACATATTTAGACATCAATTCACAACCCAAATCCACGGGCAACCAACACAATGTATTTCCCATCTCCATTCATCAACAATCATAATTTATAATTTCAATCCATAACCATAATTTTACCATATAATCAAACATCTATAAATCATATATACCAATACACCATTAATATTTAACTGCTAAATAACTTCATAATTGTAATCAACCTTAAATTAATTTATTTAACAATTCAATTTACTAGTTTGATTCCTAATTCAATTTACCAATACACATAGATTAAATTCAAGTTTGATTCCTAATTCAATCTAAGGCAGAAATACATTTTTAAGCACAACATTCTTCATTTTAATTTAATTTACTCAACCTTACAAAGTCATTAAATATATAACTAATTTCAATTCAGAAACCAATTTACTTGACTAATTCAAGATTAACAAATTTCACAATTATATTTAATTAAAACCATAATTACTCAATAAAAATTTCATTTATTTAAACTTTATAAATATTTAAATTAATGTATAAAATAAGCACTAACCTCCGGATGAAAATTCTAATTATAGGGTTGCGTTCATCGCATCGAGGAGAGGATTCTGCCTCTTAATGCATCGCCGGAGCTTCGCTGGTGTTGCCGCTGGAACAGCCACAGTCGATGGTCGAAAAATCATCATCGCCAGAAATTCACAATCAACACATCAAAACGTTTAGATTTTCATGAATTCTTCAATTCCCAACTCAATTTCTACAAACTAACTCATTATCAAGTAAAATCCCAATTTTTACTAAATTTTAACCCAATTTTCTAATCTTTGATCAAAAGCTTAATCTATTGAAATTAATTGAATTAAAGGTTGTAGGAGTTGATTTAAGACTAACCTGAGCAAGAGGAGCTTGTCGGCAATGCCTGACTTCGCCGAAAAATAGAAGAGACGGAACTGCCATAGAGGCAGTCGTATCGCAGGGGAAGAGGGAGGAGCCTTGCGCTGCTTCAGGCCCGATTGAAGGGAGGGGAGGTGCAGCTCTCCTCTAGCACCATGAAGAAGGCCAATTGACGCCTCAGCCTCCTCGCTCATGGTCAGCAGTGACTGAGAAATAAGGTCGCCGCTTCTGATAGAGAGAGACAGGCTGCGAAAATGGAAGATTGAGAGAGAGGGAAAGAGAGAGGCCAGAATAACGATGGTTCTCGCCGCCGTTTGGCCAGAGATGGAAGTGATAGGTAGGGGGAGGTGATCGACGGGAATGGAGGAGAGGGAGAGTGAAACGGGAAAGATGAGCGGGGTGAGAGAAAAATGATAGTGTTCTTTCTTTTTTTTGTGCGTGTTTTATTATTATTATTATTATTATTATTACTATTTTTCTTTAATTTATCTTATATTCTTAGTTTCAAACCCACACTTTTAATTTATTTAAAATAATACTATATATTACAATGGTGCATTTAAATAAATACGCACTTTAGATAATTAAATAAATAACACTAGTATTAAATCATATATACTTACATTTTGAATAATAAAATACCATTAAATAATAACATCAATTAATCAAGTTTATTTTTTTTCAACAATAAAGAAGCAAAAATTGCATGAACATTATGGAATTTAAGTTGAAAATTACCTAATAAATCATTTAAAGTTTTCCAAAATTTTGGAATGTTACCTAATAATTTCTAATTTCAATATTTCCTAATCTTTCATGTTTCCTACACACCTGTCTATCTTTAATTCTCTAAATATGCCATAGATTCATCATGCACTCACATCAAATAGACTTTTCAATTCCTTTTCTAATCCATTATACAGGGTATTAATACATACCTCTTCAAGTATTAGTACTGAACATTTTACTTAACAATGATTACTTAGATTTCTTTTAATTCTATTGACTTATGAATCATCTATGTGTAAACTTAGCAAGATTTCATTTAAGTTTTTTATAAATCTATAAACTCCAAGATGCTCTTTTAATCATTATCCCTATTTTGAGATTTTCTACTTTTATCCATTAATCCATAAAAATCACAATTCCATTTGTTTCACATTAGTCATCAAGTAACAACATTCATCTCTATATATTCATTCAGATCACTATCATGATATAATATCCCTACAACAGTAGTATTTTAACTGTCTAAAAAAATTATTCATTTTCTTATATTCAGACATTTATATCTAAACACTGCATTTGATATTGTAAAAACATTTACAGGCTCAATAAATATCTTCAGTATTAAACTATATAATTCCAATGAAATTAAACTTTCTTACTTCTTCTATAATTCACATGAAATGCCAACTTCAAGTTACTCCAATAGTTGTCACCAAAAAAATCCACAAAATCTATTTCTTACCAAATCAATCATTTATATTCTTATATTCACCACCTCATTTATTTTATATAAATCACATTCTCATATATCCATCAATACTTAATGCAGAATTCAAAATTCTCCACAGGACATTTATTCATTTTCATTTACAGAACCCATTTCTCATTTCCATAAAAAAATTATTTCAAGGTATATATCCTTTATGTTCCATAATTTATACCTAAGCAATACACCATATTACTTTTTATTACAAAGAGCATGTATCCCTATAATTATAATCATAACACAGTCAATGTACAAACAATTTCCATCCCAGTCTTTATATTAGAATCATTCTTCAATTAATCAGCTCTAATATTTGTAAATCTAATTCACAACTTCACAACCCTTTGATAATTTCATAAACTCATTTCCACAAATTATCTACTGGACCCATATACATTTATCAAATTCATATCTTCATATATGCATTTTAGTAATATCACATCACTCAAACATCAAAGACAATATAATCTTAAGGAATTAATTTTGTTACTTAATCTATAATTAATCATAATGTGTCAACTTCATGCTACTTCAACAATTGGCATAATAGAAGTCCACATTATTTTATTTCCACCAAAGCAATAATTTATATTTCTTATAACCATATCACTTCATTTTATTTATAATATTCACATACTTCTCAAACAATTCCCAAAAATTTAGGTTGCTTACTCCCCAAAGCATTTATTAGTTCTCATTTTAAGAATTCATTTTGATCTTCAAGATAATTTATCTCAAGCACATTTATTTTTAAATCACACTTATGTCAATGCACTTCACATGTCTTTTTATCACAACGAGCATTTATCCTTCTAATTATAACAACCACATCATCAAAATCCATATATTTTTCATTCCAAAATTCCTATATTGAAATTATACTTCAATTATATCATATTTGATATCCTCTAATTCAAATCGTACTAAATTACATTCCTCTTCATTTATACAAAATACTATCATAATACATAAGCTCTGATTGATCAATCTAACAGTTCATATTGCATACTCTTTTTGATTCATCAACTTCCCTAACTTATAATTGTAATACCCTGAAATTTTTATTTCAAAATAATTTTTATTTAAATTTAATCGTTAAATTATTAGCCAATAATATTACATCACGTAATATTATTGAGACCGAAAACTATTTTGGTTCGCCCTAAAATTTATCGAGTAACCATTAATCAAAAAAAAATTGGACCAATTTTTTTATTAGACCGAATTAATTTAAATTAGACCCAAATCGGATATTTTAAAAAAGTACTGTGTGTTACTATTTTTTTCTCCCCGACAAGTTATCCACGGACGGTTTATTTTTATTAATAATTTTAACTTTATTTTATTTTATTTTTTCTTTTCTTTTTCTTTTTCTTTTTCTTTTTCTTTCTTCCCTTTCTTTCTTTTCTTTCTTTTTCGTTCTTTCTTTTTCTTTCCTTCTTCTTCTTTTCATTGACACAACACACCCTCTCACCTCACTCTCTCTTCCTCTCTCTCTGATTTTCTGCATGTCACGGGCCACCACGACAGTGGCCTTCACTGAGCCGGCCACCCTTGCCCCGCCGCCCACCACCACAGCATCACCATCTCCGGTCCTCTCCTTCGCGCAAGGCAACAGTAGCCCCTCCTTCTCCATTTCCTTTCTTCCTCTCTCTGTCTCTCCCTCTCTGCGCAACGCCAGCCACCTACAGCGCCACTAGTACCGCCACTAGCAGCAGCAGCGGTACTGCGACAGTAGCTACACTACCGCTCCTCCTTCTCCATCGCACGACCCAGCTCCAGCAGCTCCTCCTGACGCGGCCACTGCTCCTCCCTTCTCCCTCTGAAGCGCGAACTAGCAGACCCAGCTGTTGCCCTTCCTACCGCCATCAGCAGCCTCCCGTTCAGCCGCTCCTCTCCTCCTATCGGCCACCGTTCCAGCAACCACAGCAAGCCTAGCTTGCTACCGGCCACCGTCTCCTCCTCCTTCGATTCAAGGATCATCGGGATTTTTATATTATTGGGTATTAATTTTATTATTTATAGAATTTATTTGATTAATTAGTTAGTATTCAATAATTAATTAGTTAATTAGATTATTTTGATAATTGATTGATTTTAGGATTTTGAACAAAAGTTTTGTTGGATTTTTATATATTTGTGGTTAATTATTAGAATTTTGATTATTTGATTTTATTATATTGTTAGATAATTGATTAGTTAATTTTTAGTATGTTAGTTTAAATTTTAGTATTTTGATTGAGGAATTAGTTAAATAGAGTATTTGTGAAAATCAATTTATTTGATTTTGTGGTGTATTGATAGAATTATGGTAGTTAATTGATTATTTAGTATATGTTAATTTTAGTTAATTGATTTTAGGATAATTAATTTTGGTATTTTGATTGATTAATTTTATTAATTAGGTGGTTGATGGATTATTTGTTAATTTTATATTATTGGTGGATTTAATTATTTTTAGGGACGATATTGGTAATTAATTAGTTAAATTGAGTAGTTATAGTAGTTAATTATTTATAGGGGGTTGATTTATTATTTTGATTGATTTTATTATATTTAGAAGGTATATTATTAGAATTTTGGTGAATTATTGATTATTGGGTTATTAGTTAATTTCAGTATTTTTGATTAATTAATTAATTATGT